>JAJIYU010020094.1:0-10536 GCA_030144865.1 Tinospora cordifolia | reverse complement strand
GAGATTTGCAAGAGACGGAGACAGGGTTCCAGTCATGAAGGTATCGGAGATGAAATCTTCCCCGGAGTAAAGGCCGGGGCGCGAAACATTGACGACCCTTCCCTTAGAATCACATTCTACGCCTTCCCAACTGGTGCAACAATCGGTGGATTTGTTCCATGAGAGTAAGAGGTTAGAAGGGTCATGGGTGATTTTGTTCTTGAATCCAAGCAGGGCCAAGGTTTCGATAGGATGACATGATTTTATTGGCAGTAGCAGTGAAAAGAAGAGTGAGATTAGGAAGATATGTAAGATGATGGGTGGAGTTGAAGCAATGAAGGCCATTAATTGAAGCTGTTAGAGAGAAAATGTCAATTAGAGAAATGAGAGATACTTGAAGAATGTGATGAACAGAGTTAGTGGAAAGCCTGCTCAGAACCAATAACATACTAGTTTTGTTTAATTGACTATCAAGTTGTGCCATGTTTATCTCTTCTCGTGGGCCGATAAAATGTGAGGGAGAAAAAGCAGAGATGGCCACCGCCGATTTAGAGTGTTGCCATTAGTAATGGCAACTGTAAAAGTCTGAGGATTGCAGATGGCATAGCCCAGAAACAAATTTAAGGAATTATTTTATTTTATTTTATTTATTTTTTGGAGTTAAATAAAAGGGAAGACGTTTGATGATCATTCGAGCGTGAGGTTGAAGGGAGTCCCTGACGCCTGTTTCAATCTTCTTGTTGTGTTGATCAATAATCTTTAGATTCAATAACAAAAGAGGGGGAATGCTAAATGGACTCTAGCAATATTCTTCCTCTTAGTATCACTTAATTTTCCATTTCCTCCCATTTTTTGCCCTCTTTTCCCAACAATATGTGCTAAACCTGTGATTTTAGATTTTTTTTTTTTTTTGTGAGTTTTCACTGTATATCATTAGGCCACTCTATGAGTTTATGTCAATATTCAAACTAAATAATGAGTTATCTCAATATAATTTTGTTCGTACTTAAAATTAGAATTCAAAACTTTTAATTAAAAACATTAAGTTTCATCTACGTAACTTAATTTTTCATTGGTTAATACATAATTTTATCTGCTTCTTTTTTGTACTTATTGCGAAACATATCATTTAATAATGTTATTTGTTTATTAGATAGTAAAATATCAGGCAATTCAATAGAAATACGCAAAAGTAGTTCTATGTTTTATTGATGCTAAAAAAGTAGAATACAAAATTATTAAAAATGACATACCTACCGTCACTTTTTTAAAATAACTATAAAAAACTATTTTTCTAAATAAGTTTTATCTTTTGATTTTTAACCTTTTACTTTTGCAAAACTTAAAGGGAAAATCACATTTCTATATAAAAAATAGGAGTAATTACATAAATACCACCCTTTTCGTTTATATACAAAAAACGAGAAAAATAATAGCAAAAATACTTGAAATAGTTTGAAACCGAATTTTCAAAAAAAATAAAGATCTCGATTTTTTCGAAAAAAATGGCGCGATTAGAAGAATCATCAAATTAGGAAAAAAACATGAGATCGTTTCAAGAAAGAAAGAATTTCGATCATCAGACTAGGAAACAATCATAAAAAAGTTCAATGAAAATTAATTTTGCAGTTTTGCGATTCTTTTTAAACACAAAAAATGATTCTAGTATACAAGAATTGGTAATTGATTACGACATTAGTATATAAATATTCTTTCATTATTTTGTAAGTATGAATACTTTTATTCTTTGATTTCCGATTCTACAATTTTTTTTTGTAACACAAAAAACGATTCTACGTAGATCAATAAATAAACACTGGTATACAGGAATTGAAAACGAAGAACTGATTCTTACAGCATTGGTATACAAAGGTTCTTTCATTTTCTAGTAAGCAATAGGTTCCTTGATTTTTTTGATTTTCAGATTTGCTATTCTTTTTGTAACACAAAAACGATTCTGTATAGATCAATAATTAGACAGCAGTGTACAGGATTTAAAAAAAGAAGAACTGATCCTTACAACATTGGTAAACATAGATTCTTTAATTTTTTTTTGATTTCTAGTATACAGAAGTATACAAAACATAGGTAAAAAAAAATTAATTTTTTTAATTTTTTAAATTTTTTTCGATTTACGACCATAGGTATACGAAGATTAGTGAATTTTATTACATTGACTTGTTCCTGTATGATTGATCAAAACACTGTTGTTGCTTTAATATGCAATTAATTAGAGTGTTCTCTAATAACCTGGTATACATAGTGTATATAGGATGAATAACATCTGTGTACAATAGGATATATAGGCGTTGGTTGATAATGTGTTGCAAAATCTAATAACTTGGTATACATAGTATATGGGGTGAAGAACTTCTGTATACATTTAGATATTTAAATATCTCATCAAATCTTGAATACTGCTATATGTAGTGTATACAGTGTATAATTTGTGTTTAACTGTTGTATATTTATGATATTCACATTGGTAATGAGATATACAACTGTTGTATACAAAACAATGTATAGATGATTCAAAAACTAGTATATAGTGGGTATGTCATTTATATACAATTAGCCATTAGCATTATGAAGTGAAATATGTTGTAAAATGAATGAAAACGTGTATGCTATTGAATAATTTACGTATATGGTTTGGAAAGTAAGAAGTTATACCATCGTATATATTGTTATATGATCACACATGTATACATTATGTATAGTATAAGTATACAAATAATATATTAAGCATTGTAAATCATCATATGTGTTGTTAAATGTTAAAAAAAAAAAAAAAATTAGTTGATCATTCTTTTTTTTTTTTTTTGTAGACTTAATGGTCTGTATACCCATTTTAATATACCACGATAGAATATGGATAGTTGAAAGCAAATATGCAAATTTCAAGGTAGATGGAATATTAGTCCCAAAATCTGCAAAGTTCATGGTTATTAAAAAGATTATATGTGATAGGCTAAATATAAATATAGCTCAAAAGAATTTGGATATTAGATATCAAGTGCATGAAGGATGTGTTCACTTGGTGATTAGTGATGATATGGGGTTGTAGTTCTATTTGGAATTAAAAAAGAATGATTCAGATTTTAGAAAGTATCCATTGTGTATAACAATATTAAACAGAAGTTGCACAACAACACAAGACATCATTCTACATGGTTTAAATCATAACAACAATGTTGTAGTTCATAGTGAAGATCTAAGTTCAACAGATTGTCTATCATTGGAATACATTACTGAAAATTTCTGTGACGAGTTACAATATGCAAGGTTTTTGATTATGGGAACATTGGATATTTGGGAATCACATTATATGATTGAGAATAAGGATAATCATGGATTATGGGAAGAAGTGATATGCAACAATAAGCATTCAAATTTCATTCAGGGGCAACTATTTAAGGACAAGGAGACTTTGAAAATAGCATTGGGGTTTTTTGCAATCAATAACCGCTTCCAATTCAAAGTGATTCAATCTTGTAAAGAAATGTATATGGTGAAGTGCTTAGAGGACACCTGTACATGGGAAATGAAAGCTTCTAGAAAAGGAAAAACGAGCATCTTCAAGATAAAGAAGTTCAATAATGTACACAATTGCCCATTGATGTAAGGGTTGCAACCCAAATACAGGCAACCTCAAGTATAATTGGAGATTTAATCAAGTTAAAATACTTAAATGTAAAGACAGTGTATACTCCACAACACATTATACGAGACATGAACAATGATTTTGGCGTCAAAATCAATTATGTCAAAACATGGAGATCAAAGGAAAAAACATTGGAAAAATTGAGAGGGAAGCCATCAAATTCATATTCTAAGTTGCCAAGCTACCTCTACGTGCTTGAAAAAACAAATTTAGGATCAGTGACAACAATAAAGATTAGTGATGATAGATCATTCCAATATGTATTCATGACATTGTATGCATCTATCAAGGGTTGGAATCATTGTATACCAGTTGTGGTAGTAAATGGAACATTTCTGAGATCAACACATAGAAGAACATTAATTATTGCATCAAAATTGGATGCGTCAGGTAAAATTTTTCCACTAGCATTTTCAGTTGTCGATTATGAAAATGATGCTTCATGGACATGGTTCTTTATGTGATTCAAATATACATATGGTAGTAGACCTAGAATGTGCATCATATGAGATAGGCATGACAGTATACAATCAACCACAGCATTGGTGTATCCCGGTGTTAGCCACCGTGCATACATTTTTCATTTACTAAGCAATTTGAAAAGTAAATTTAAGAAGCATCCTTATATAATTAAAGAATATTTCATCCGAGTAGCAAAAACATATATAATAGAAGATTTTAATCAAAACATGAAAGAGTTGGATAATGTGGACAAACGTATGTATACAGGCATATTTGACAAATATTGGGAGCTGTAAGAGAGCTCCCAATTTGTGCATTACTTGAGTATTTGAGATCACTGGTTCAAGGGTGGAGCTACAAAAATCAGAATAATGCATTATCAACCTTCACGCAATTTTTAAAATTTATCATGATATATTGGAAGAAAACTCCATTACAGCATTGAAGATGCAGGTCTGTATTCTAACTTGTCTATCATTATAAGTTACTTGTATATCCTATGTATATCTAATGTTTACAATCATTATTTTTCTTTTATGAATTATTTAACTATTTTTGGAATTATAAATTTTTTTTCTAATACAGGGGTGTTGTTGTGACAGGTTAAAGGATGTAATGATGAGATATATATTGTTTATGAATATGCAATGAAATATACAGTAAATGTAAAGGAAAGGACTTGCACATGCAATAGGTTCCAAATGGATGAAATTTCCATGTTTGTATGGACTTGCTGTAATAAACGAGAAGCGCATGGACCCTTACCAATTCTATTCAATTTATTACACCAAGGAAGCATTGTTTGCCAGTTATAATGAAACCATTTATCTAGTAGGAGAGGAAGCAACATAGAATATACCATAAGAGGTCAAGGATGTGATTGTGTTACCACCAATTGAAAGAATTAGAGCAAGAAGGCCAAAAAGGAGAAGGTATAAATCAAGTTCGAAATCTATAACAAGTATAAGCCGCGGGAAATGTGGCCAAAAAGGACACAACAAAAAGACATGTAGATGTATTCCACAACTATAGACATTCTTTCATATTGTTAATAAATTTCTCAACTGTTCCATTTGTCATTGGTCATTGATTGAATTAAAATGATATTCTTTGCATTTAGTGTGTAATTATTGATAGTATAATATAGGTATCATATTAGAATACTGTAAGAATATCGCATGTTTAACATAGGTATAATATTTGATAATGTATAAATAATGTAACATCAACATGCAAAACTGCAATTTGTGTTAAAGCATGTTTAACATTAGTATAACATCCGAATAGCAACTGTATACCCTTGATATTTTTTTTATAAACTACATTTTTGGTCTTATTTTTGAGTAATATTGGAATAAAATTCGAATGATGTCAAAGTAAACGTGAAAATATTTTAATATCGATAGTATAATATAGGTATAACTAATGAATAATGTGACGAGCTATTCTTTGAATGACCAATAATGCGGGTATACCAACGAAGTGATGTGTAACGGGTAATATCTATTCTGGTATGACAGTGGTATAACATCAGAATAACGCTTGTATACAAATTTGACCAAACAGACTTGAATGACGTTATCAATAAGTGATATCTGTTCCTGTTATAATCTCGGTATAACTAGCGGATATCTAGTATCACAGTCGTATAACATCCGAATAACTCTTGTATACCTATTTGACCAACGTGAATATCGTGCGAATAATGCCCGTATACAGATTTGAATGATGTTATCAATAAGCGATATCTGTTCTCGGTATAATCTCGGTATGACTAACGGATAATATCTGTATCAATCTCGAATGATGTGTAACTGTGCTGGATTATCTCTTTTGGTATACCAATAGTATAACTTTACAATAATATATATATATATTTGAAGGACGTGAATATCGTGCGAATATTGCCAATAAACCAACCCGTATGACGTGTACCTTTTCAGGTAATATATGTTCGGTATTACATAAGTATAACATCTGAATAAAGCACGTATACATATTTGTATGCCGTGTTATTGTTCAGGTACAAGTATGTTTCTGGTAAACCCATACTATGACATTCGAATAATACACGTATACATGTGTGAATGACGTGAATATTGCGCGATACATGTACCTGGTATAATATCAATATCATAAGCCGATAATCCGTGTATACAGTCTGAAATGACATGTAACTCCTCTGAAATAACTTCTTTGGTATCATAATAGTATAAGTTCCGAATCCTCTACGAATACAAAATCAAAGAACCTTAATTTATTACTTCCCAATAACTCTAGTTTATAGATAAACAAATTCGAAGCACATTACTAACTCCTGTATAACACCAAAAATACCTCCTATATAACTACTGTTATTTTCAATTATATACAAAATACTGTTATTTTTAATTATATACAAAAATACCATTATTTTCAATTATATAACACCAAAAATACCTCCTATATAATTGAAAATAATTGTATTTTTTGTTTTTGATATTAATGCATGTATACAAATTCGAAGCACATCACTAACTCCTATATAACTTTTGCATACAAAATGTGATATATTGTAATATCTCACAAACACTCATATACAATGTGTTTAACTTCGGCATAATGTATGTATATAACATGATATCTCTTAAGAAATGATCTGTTGTTATTATTTTTGAATAATATTAGTATAACATGTGTATATAAAAGGATAACAGTATTCAAAAACTAATTTGTTAGAATAAAAATGAAATATAATGATATACAAACTCTAAAAGTGATATACAATAATATAAAAATGGGTATAATATATACAATCTTTAAAAAATAGTATAACGATATTGTGTACCATATATTGTGTACTAGATGTTGTATACAGGATGGATATAGTGCCAACTATAACGTCGGCTATACTAGTTTGGCCACTATAATGATGGTATAACAACGCAAAAACATTTGATATCTCAATTTTCAAAGACTTTTAAGGATTGTATACAATATCTGGTATACCTAGAATATTTGGACAAAGTCTTTGCATCTGGGTATACTAAACCTATAATGATGGTATAACATCGGTATATTGGGTTATACACGAATGGTTCTTCCCTTTCTTCTTCAGATTTGAAGATGAAACAAGAAGAAGAAAAACACCACCATCCTCGACAGCTTCTCTGGTATCACCCATCGGAGCAACCATCACCGTCATAACCCAGAAAACGTGCCGACACAGCAGCAAGCAGCAAATCACAGCGATTTCTTGCAATTTTTCTGCGACCAGCAGTAGTAGCAACAAAGGACGACGAGTGAAGATGAACAACAAGCATATAAAAGAGGGGGAATCGGTGTGCAGCAGTGGCAGTGCGATTGGTCGAAGAAAAAAAATGGCGGATTCACAACTGATTAAACACCAAAAGAAATTGTTTCTGTTTTTTAAGGAATGTTTGTTATTTTTTTTAGATCTGTCTTATCGACAGAATGTAATAGTGATTCTTGCTTTTGGTTGATTAGATTTATGTGCTTCATGGACCTTTCATCATGATTTTATGATTGTTACAATCAAAACAGAGAGCAATGGCGATTAAACACCAAAATAAATTGTTTCCATTTTTTTAGGAATTTTTGTAATTTTCTTGGATTTGTCTTTTCGACGGAATGGAATTGTATTTCTTGCTTTTGGTTGATTAGATCTATCTGCTTCATGGACCTTTCATCACAATTTTGTGATTGTTACAATCAAAACGGAGAGCAATGGTGATTATAAGGCTTTTCTGATGTTTCTTATAGTGAAGAGGAACGAAAAAGAACAATATTATATATATCCTGGTATTTTTGATAATAATTAACAATATATGACAATGTTGTAATTAAGTAAAAAAAAAGGCCTAAATAATTATGTTATTATGTTAATTATTCTGACTTTGTTTGTAATTTCCTCAAACTAGAATAGATGATTAGGCTGAGAACTAAACACTACTTAAATTAAGTGAAGTTAATCTTACAATATAAAATGTCCATTTTCGTAGCAAAAACCTTTAGGTGCATTTAGAAAAAAAATTCCTAATCATAACTGAATTGCCTTCTTTTTTACACCAATTTTTTGGTATCTAATACTCAAAGCCATCATTTTAGTTATTCTTTTTATTTTAGTTGTTTATAATGTTGCTATTTTGTTGCAAGGTTATATTTCTCTTATTATTAATTAATATAATTGAGTTTTAAGGTTCAAAGTTGCTATCTTTTTTTGTTTGTTTGTTTTTTTTTTAAATGTTGTGCTTGGAATATTGTCAATAAAAATTATTTATAATAGAGTAAAAGACTTAAAGTTGTTATTAATATTCATACGAGATTAATACAATAGAATAATCGATGGTGCAATTTAGCATGAAAGGTAAATTTGAGCTGATAGACAAGGCGATACCCGGAGGATGATACCCTTACGCAAGAAAATTCTTTAAAATAAAATAAGGGAAGAAGGGGGTGGCACCCACGTCCATTAGGGACTCCTTAAGGCAAGGCTTGAGAAAGGAAGAGGAGGGCACCCCTTCCTTGCGAGCTTTGGGTGGGAAGTGAAGGGCATCATTTCCTTCTCACTTACGAGGGAGTACTTTATCCCCCTTTTCTACCCATGGAGTGCGAGTATGAGTGAGAATCGGGGTAGGCACCCCACCTGAACTAGAGGGCTTCCTACTTTATTTTGATAAAATATAAATTAAACTTTGATAAAAGGGGAAAAAAAAAAGAAAAAATTTTCAAGGAGATAATAATCCAATATGGGCAAAGAAATCATTCCTAGTACGTCATGCAAACTCGTTATACCTTGAAACTTAAATTCTAACTCAGAATCTGAAACAAAAATAATGGAATAGAAGGGTGAGGCTTGAAATATTTGGTCTAAGAAGCGAGAAGACAAAAATTTTAATGATTTTTGGCGTTATTGCGGTAAATGAACTGATGCGTTACAACCTCCAACCTCTCCAATTTAATTTACATTAATTCACTTTGTACAACTGCGAATCTCTTCAGCAGAATTTGTAGGTCCCACATGAATTTTTATATAATACGAAGAAAGAAAAGAAAAATTGTACGGAGTAAAATAAATATATATTATGGGCCCTACCAACCAGCCTACATAACCATGGGAGGATTGATGAAGTGGCGCCACCTGTCTTCTTCTTCTTCTTCCTTCGTTTATTCCGATATCGCATTATTACCACCTTTAAAGTCAGTAACGTCTTCCGGTCAGTGGTGGCGGTTGCGAAAGGGAGTCCCGTTCCTCATGAGTTCCATCTTTTTGCCACGTGTTAGGCTAGAGGAGTGTTGGTTCCTAGGCTCCTAGCCATGATATTCTCTTTCTTTTTAGTATTCTTTTTTTATTTTTTTATTTAGTTATGACTTGCTTCGAATTTATATACATGGGCAAATCTTATCTATTAAGCGGCTAACTACGTTTAAGTTCAATTATATATTACTATTAAAATGAAAAGGTTTTCCATATTATTAAAATGAAAAGGTTTTCATATTATATTGCTTTGTGTGTGGTTCATTTGCTTATTTATTTATTTATTTTTTTGAAAAGTATATTTCTGACAAAGTTAACCTTGTGAGCAATACATAATCTTAAAAAATAAATAATATATACAATACGAAAGTTTGATCCGAACACAATATAAAGTTAATAAATTAAGATTTAACATAAATAAATTTAGGTTAAAATAAGTCAAATACAGTTAAACACGACTAAATTCAGATTATAAATAAATTAATTTGATAAATTAAAAAAATGACATATTTAATACGATTGTAAATAAGTTAAAAAATAAATTATAAATTAATTAATTAATTTATTTGTTGATGATATATATTTTTAATTATTTTTTAAACATAATTTTTAAAAACTTAATTTATTTTATATTTTTATTAATATTTTTATAAAAAAATATTTTAATAATTAATTATAAATAGTTAAATAAGTTATATATAAATATACGATTATGAACACGTTTACGACACAAATCGTTTACAATATATGTGACACGACCTGTTTATGATACGATGCACGAATTGTTAACCTTAAATTGAAGTTTTATATTTTTTAACAACTTAAAAATTTTTATGTTCTTTAAAAGTAATTAGTTATTTATTGATCATAATATGCTCTAAAAGGATTTTTGACATTTTTATCATTTTCCTATCATGAACCACTTGGCACCTGCTTCAAAACTAATTAAATTAATCAAAAAAATACACTTTACAAAAAAAAAAAAACTAATACAATGAAATTAAAAATAGAGTAATCATTTTTTTTTATTTTTTTATTTTATTCATGATCATTTCTCATTTCAAAAAAAAAAAAAAACTAATAAAGTGAAGGAGTGGTGATATTTTGCAAATAGACCAAGTATTTTGGTCAAATTTTACAATTTTATGTCTAGATTTACAATTTCTCATTCCCC
>JAJIYU010020093.1:0-10539 GCA_030144865.1 Tinospora cordifolia | reverse complement strand
ATATAAAGTAGAAGAAAAAGAGTTATAAGTTTTTGTTCTTTCAGCATTTTTAATAACAGTTGAACTTTCTACTTTTGTATGAGTATACATGTGGGTATAATTGGGAGCGCACGGGATAAAATAAGCTTGGGGGAGGTATAAACCAATGTTGTGAGCATGAACAAAGGAAACAAGGGAGTGAACAGAAGGATAAACAAGCCGGGTGAGTATATTGTTAGGAGTGTACACTTGAGTCAGAAATAAATTTCTATTACACTTGTGCCTTGAGCATAATTTGGAGCGCATGGGATAAAATAAGTTTGGGGGAGGTATAAACCAATGTTGTGAGCATGAACAAAGGAAACAAGGGAGTGAACAAAAGGATAAACAAGCCAGGTGAGTATATTGTTAGGAGTGTACACTTGAGTCAGAATAAAATTTTTATTACGCTTATACCTTGAGCCAGGCTACGTTACAACCTAGAGGAAAAGACCTCTGATCCCTACTATGATTTGAACTGAGTAGAAGATAGATAGAGGAGATAATTGAGAGGGTTTATGCACTTAGGTATTACGAGAGGATTTCTATGAGTGGGATGACATCTATAATTCACCTGCAAAGTCTAGGAGAATTGAGATACTGATAGATGAGAGGGTGAAGTTAAAGAAGAATGGAGGATGAACTGAAAATGTGGATAATTTGAATAGCCTTAGGGACGTGTTAATGAGTCATATACTATAGGAATGGAAGATTTAGGTTACAACGATGAGTGAAAATGAATTTACTTTTATATGGCATGGTGTCTCAGTTTAGATTAGAGTCATTGTTTGGGGACGAACAATAGTCTAAGTTTGGGGCTATTTGTTAGTTGCATAATAGTTTGACATTAGTACAGGTTGTTTATTGCATTTTATAGGAATTTAGGGGAGAATTAGGCACATTTGTGCATAATTTTTGGCATGAGCATTCAGAATAGGAATTACATGTTTTACTGTATTTCAGCACTGTTTTTATGGTTTACAGCATTTCTATGAGAAAGGATGTCTGGGGAAGGATTTTTAGTGTGGTGCAGGTTTAGGATAAATCCAAGAGAGAATTACAACATGTAGAGGCAAAGAAGAGTGGAAATCAAAGGAAAGCAACAAATTACCGTAGAAGGAGAACCAACGATCTAAGTAACCGAAAGAAGACAAAGAAAAAAAAATAACTCACTGGTTAACGCGGTCGGTGGTCCAATGACCATGGTAACCAGAATGTGATCAGAATGCGAGATAGGCTTATCACAATCAACAAAATGGTGGAAATCCATGTTTTTATTGAGGAACGATGCTGACTACAGTAACACTATTAATTACCAGGTTTCTCATATTTTTAGGGTTTTTTTAGTGCGGGCCTATAAATAAAAGGGGATTAGAGTCTGAAAATACCTAATTCGAAAAATCTTGACTGTGATGGCTCAAAAGGAGAAAAACAAGAAGACTAAGAAGGGATTGAAGATTTAGAGGTCAAACTTTGAGTATGTCCATTTTTATTCATTCCTTTTTTATGTTTGCATTTAATTCAATGTTGGGCTAGTTAGTTTTAATGTCTAGGATGTAAATCTCTAATGTATAAACCTGACATTTCTTATTCAAGTAATTGATTTCAATGCATTATTTTATATTGTGTGTGCTTAATGCTTAATGTTTACTTGTCATGAACATTATGAGTTCAAACTATTAAACTAACTCAAAAGAGAGGTTTAATGGTTGGATTATCATAATATAAACCTAGATTGGTTGATTGACCGGAGGATTATTAATTGTTTAGGGGGTTGCATGAGAACACCACTCATACAACATTAGGTTGTTAATTATGCTCCTCGGAAGAGGGTATTATGAGGCAAGACTAATAGGAATTGAGGTACCTCAGGAGAGGGCTTTAATGGCAAGTGTTATAACTGATAATGCAAGAACTTAATGATTTAAAATAGAAATCACAAGGTATACAAAAGAGTTTAATATCCTAGACACCTTTATCAAATAGTTTTCGAAACCAATTTTGATTGATTTTGATAGTTTAGGTGCTTATTTAGATTTTAACAATTCAACCATAACCAAAGTCTTGATAAAATGAAAGCTAACATTAAATTGGGATTCGAGATAGTTAAGTTAAATTCCATTCCCGAAGGATGATATCCGGTCTCATCGATTATTACCATTACCATCATGTAAACTTGCGGGGTTGCCAACAATCACCTAATCGATAAAAGTGTTTGACAAGTATATTTTATTTGATTAGAATAATGATTTAAAAATTTGGAATGATCCATTGGGCTCTTTGAGCTCACCCCTTGTTTTTTAACATTTTAAGAAAACAATGATTAGATGTTGCGTGATGATTGAGAATTATTTTATTTAAAGTTTTCTTTTTTGGTTTCATAGTTTTGTTCTTGTCAGGCATATTGGCTATATTTTCCTTTTCAGTTAAAGTTATATTATTGAATAAGTTCAAAGGTCATTGTACCCATTGAATATTGAAATTGGTTTTCAAATAATGATATTGATTTATTTCATTTAAAGATTTCAAAGTGTTTTATGTGAAATCAACATGAGTTAATATGATACAAAAAGTCTCGTAAAGTTCAGATAGTGAAAAGATAGAAAAAGAAAAGAGAACAAGTGATGCTCCATCTCTCGGGTGGCCATGATATTGATATTATAAGATGCACATGATATTAACATACTAAATTATTAGTTGGAGGGCATTTTGGTAATTTTTCCCTCCCAACGAAGAACCAAATGGTATGGGCCACAAAGAAGATGCGGGGCGTTACAAAGGTGGTACCAAAACCTACGTGGTAGTTGTTGGGTTAGATGTTTACTTTAATACCAAAGTTGTTATCAAAGCTCAGTTAGTAGAAATAATATACTAGATGATTTCATAGCTTAAGCTGTAATTCACTGGAAAATATGTTTACTATGAGTTGATTTAGAGTTTGAGTAATGTCCTACCTCCTATTTTTGGGTTTAAAGTTATTCTTGAATAACAAAGTTTGTTTTCAAACACACACACAAACACACACACACACACACATATATATATATATATTGCTAATACGTTTAAATGTTTTGTTTGGATACAAAGATCACGAGTTGAGTTGATAGTTGGTAAGTCTTATCTTGAGTAAAACTAAATATTGAAAGGGAGATGGGTTATCCCGTTCGAGAAGGCCCGTTATTCTAAGTAGACTCTGTTTCGTTACCCGTTCTGAAGGTTTTCCCACCCACTCATATAAATGGTCAGACACTTGAAATTAATTTCCTATCAATTAAAAAGGAGAGAGTATTACAATATAGGGCAAAGCGTATACTAGAGCACAAAAGTTGTACCAAAGGTGGCATTGAAAATTGATGTAGGTTGTTGGTTCGATGGAAGAACCTTTCAGCCAGGTTTTGAGACCCTAGATCTAAGAAAAAGATCATAGGTAGAGACTAAGGTGTTGCCAAGGGTGACATAGCGGATCATAAATAAAAACTTTTATGACATAAGTTAGAGATGAAAATGTGTGTAAACGAAGCACTTGTTTGGTCAGGACACGAGATCGCGAGGATTTTGTATGTCTAGTCTTTTAGTGGTATGGGATGCGTAGAAATTTGTGGGTATGGAGGAACCCTGGAGTCGATGATTGATGGGTCATATTAGGTGAATGATCATCGACTTTGGAAGAACTTATTTCCCTATGCTTAGCTAGTATGAGATGTTTAAATATAGTGGGGCTTAGAAGACCTTAGTTATTAAAACATTTGTGAAATTGTTTGGGTATAATGAGATATCTAAGTAGAAGCCTATGTTGCTAGGCAAGAAGTGGTAGGAGACACCTGAACTCTAAGGCATAGATGAAAACTTTGAAATCTCCTAATGCTAGCATAAAACTGTATGATTGGATGATTGTTTGAATGCATGCTATATTTATTTGAACTTCATGAATATGTATATCACTTGTTTTGTAATCATGAAACTCAAACCCTGTACCCAAGAATATTAGAAGACCTTGAAAATCCTTAAACAAAACTTGGAAGAAGAAATTGATAGGTCACTGAACAAATCAAAAGCGTAGAACATTAATCTAGCGTCATGATAGCACGAATGAAAATGTAAGGAAATTGATACAACAAATGACATAGAAAAGACAACTATTATTGTGGGTTTGTGCGCACCCACAATAATTGAAATAAAGTTATAATCTTCCTTGGAATTTCAACACTATGGTAACTGTTAGTTGCATTGCATACTAACATTATTATATATATTTTACATATATTTTGCATGAATTTAGGTAGGAAATATGATATAATTACTAATAATTAGATGCATGATCAATTATATTCATATTACATATTATTTATGCATTTAGAATATTTTAATATAGTTTTTTATATATTTATTTATATTTTTTATTTAATGTCCGAGAAAGGATTATCCATTATTTGTGCAGGTTTAGAATAATTAGGAACATGTATAAGTGTGCACTGTACAAGGCCAATTCATTATTCACCAAAGCCCAAAGCGCCAAATCCATTCAAGTATGCACAAAGCCCATCACATCGGCCCATAACCCACAAGCATAACCAGATGGCAAAGACCGTAAATAACAACAAAACCATATGGCTCGACTGTCATGTGAAAATGGGGTGTGATTTGTGTGCAAAAGAGAGAATGGCAAAATCGTAATTTGATGGAAGATGCATGGATCAACTGTCACAAATATTAGGGGCGTGAATTGGAGCATGGCAGATGGTGTAATTATGAAGAGAAGAGAGGGCACGACAGGAACAAATTAGGGGTAAGAAACCTCTTCTCAATTCATGATGGCAAACCGGTAATTTAATGGAAAAGCATGGGCTAAAATGGAAGAAGAAAGAAGATAAAAATAAGGGGCGTGAAGTTGGATAATATATATTGGAATTTCAGACTTTTGGTATTGCGGCAAAGATTGGCATTCCGTGTTAGCATACAATTACAATTTTTAGAATTCAATACTATAAATAGTCATTGTATTAGGTATTCAATTCATTCAATTCAGCATTAATTATTCAAGTTTTGAAGCTCTAAAGGCCAAAGAGAAGATAATAGAAGAAACCAAATTGAAGAACAAGATCAAAAATTTTAGTATGACTTCCTCTTTATTTAATTCTTTGATTTGTGATTTCTTAAATATGTCTGGTTAAGTATTTTTATTTCTAGGATGTAATTTAGATAGTAGAAACTTTTCATTTTTATTTTAATTAATCTATTTTGAGATATTGTTTTATATTCTGTGTTCTTAATGCTTTTTATTGATTGACCACCTATAAATTGATTTTAGATTATTGAATTAACTTGGGAGAGATGTTCAATAATTAGATAATTAGAATATAAGCCTATTTGAATTAATTGACTGGAAGGTTGTTATTTCTATAGGAGGTTGTACGTGATCAATATTTTTAATGCATTAGTTTATTGATTGTACGACTTGGGAGAGGGTATTAGACAATTTAACTGATAGGATTAAGCTTCGAGAGAGGGTTTTGACTATTTATGTTATAACCTACAAGACAAAATTTAGATTAATTAAAATAAATATTAAAAGTGAATACATGATATTTTACTATCCTAGAATTTTAATTCATATATTTTTTAATTTAATATTTACTTGCTTTCAATTTGATTTTAAATTTAATTTAAGTTTTTAATATTTAATTTGATTTTAAGCATTAAAAAAATTGAGATTAAAATTAGATTAAAATTTAAGATATTAACCACAAATCATTCCTATAAGATGATAATCCAGTATTTAAAAAGTATATTACTGTTGCGATCTTGTACACTTGCAATGATCTCAATAAGTTTTTGGCTCCATTGCTGGGGAACGATGTTAATAATCTTAGAACCAATTGAAATTGGTTAAAATTTTAATTAAAGATTTTAATTTTATTTAATTCTTTGTTTTTATTATATTCAATTCATTTTTCTTATTTAATAGTTTAATTCAATAGTTTTGTTTTTTGTTTTTTATAATAACAATTGATTATTTTAGTTTTTGATTGTTTTTATTATTATTTTTAATCGTTAGGTTAAGTTTAATTTAGTCGTTATTTTTTTTGGGTTAGTTTTTTTTTTCATCTTTTTGTTTTATTACTTTATTGTAGTTATTATTTTTATTAATTCATTAATTATTTTTAGTTTAGAATTTTATTTTTGATTATTTTTATTTTTATTTTTAATACCTTTTTAAATCTAGTTTACTTTTGTTTTTATCTTAGTTTTAATTATTTTATGTTTAGGCATAAAATTAATTTTGTCAATTTTTGTAATTTATTTATAAAAGGAATTTAAAAAAAAATATTTTCATTGTTTATTTGATTTCATTATTTAATTCAATTCCGTTTTAATTAATTAATTATTATTAATATTATTCTTATTTAATTATTAGTGTTTAGGTTTAATTATTTTATTTTAATTGTTCATTTAGTTTAGTTTAGCTTAGTTTAGTTTAGTTTTTTCATTTATTTTTATTTTTTAATTATTATTCATTAAGCAATTTTTTAATTGAGTTTATTTTATTTTTGTTGTTGTTATTTTTATTTTAGCATATTTCAGTTTATTTAATTTTAATTTTTATTCTTATTTATTTATTTTTAAGGCATTTTATTAATTTTAGTTAGTTTAGTTTATTTTTATTAAGCGTTGTTTCATTGTAATTTATTTTTTATTTTATTATTATTATATGTTCTTCTATATTTTTTTTGTTCTCTCTATTTTGTTCTCTTTATTTTATTTTATTTTATTTATTTAATTTGTTGGCTCACTACGCTTGATCTATTTTCTTTGCTTGTAGTGTTTCAGGTTGTTAATAAGTAGAAACTCAACAGAGTTGAGTGATCCAAATTAGTTGAAAACACTTCGGCAATTTCAATTAAAAGTTCGAGGCTATAGATCTGATATGGCTAAGAATAGTACATCTGTAGTTGGCACTGATGGTGAAGCACCACTCTGGGACTTTTTCAAGCCTGTGCTCAATAATAATTACTCCTGAATTGCTCACACTCCCATTAATGCCAACAACTTCTTGTTGAAGCCCTCTTTGATTACAATGGTACAACAATAGTTTGGGGGTTTAACAACTGAAGATTCGATGGCATACCTCAATTCTTTCATGGAGATCTGTTACACTGTTAAGATGAATTGGGTTACTGAGGATTAGTTAAGACTAAGGTAGTGTTTGGTAACTCTTATTAAACCCATTTATTTTGATTAGTCTTATTAAAATAGAGCTTTGAAAAAATTAGAGTATTTGATGACTTAATTTTTTTCCTCTTATTTTTAAAGTCTTTTTTATGAAATAGAGAAAATACCAATAAGCAAATTTCTTTTTTGCTTTTTTGAAATAAGAAGAGCATAAAGAGGTTTTGATACTTTCCAAAATAGATATAAATTTTTTAAAAAAATTTCAAAATAGTCTTGTCAAGCTATTTAAAATAATTAATTCAATCTAATTTTAACTAAAAAATTTTGATTTATAAGCTCATCAAAATTAACCTATTTGTATTCATTAATCTTGTAATTAAAAATATAATTAACCTATTTGTATTAATTAATCTTGTAATATCGTAATTAACTAAAAATGTAACTAATTACTTATTAACTTTCTATACTATTAAGCTATTTAAAACTTTTTAAAATGTAATATTTTCAAAATGAGAATATTAAATTAAATAAATTTAAAATGTTGGTTTTAATAAGTAATAATATAGAAAATATAATTAAATATGTATATTCACATTATTAATAAATATATTATGTAATATGATTAAATTTATAAATAATTTTTTATATAAAACTAATATTTTTTTATTTAAATGACCTAAATTACTCATATAATAAGAGAAAAATAAAAGTTTGTCAAGCTTGCATAATAAACACCCTATTTTTAAATAAGAGCTTTTTATGTTATTATTATCAAACACTGTATAAAATATAAGCTCTTATTTAATTAGTTCTATTATAAAAAGTCTTAACAAAGAAGTACTAAATATTTAAGAAGTAGAGTTACCAAACAAGCCCTAAGGCTTTTTCCCTTCTCTCTAAGGGATAAAGCTAGGACATGGTTGTAAACTCTTCTACCAGGAAGCATTACTACTTGGGAGGATATGGGTCAGAAATTTTTATAAAAGTACTTCACCCCAACAAAGGTTCACCAACTTAGGGGTGAAATTAGTTCCTTCCAGCAGTTTGACTTTGAATCCCTCTACGAAGCTTGGGAGAGGTTCAAAAATTTACTGCGAAGATGCCCACAACATGGCTATCTTCCTTGGCTAAAGATTCAAATGTTCTACAATGGTTTGACACCACCAACTAGAGCATTGGCTGATTCAAATGCTGGTGGTTCCTTGATGGGAAAGTCTACCATAGAGGCTACTCATCTCATTGACGATATGGCACAGAGAGAGGATCAGTGAAACGAGGTGGAGTACATGAGGTTGATGAAATTACAACTCTTCAAGCCTATATAGCTTCCATGACCCCCTAGATGAATTCATTAACTGAGAAATTGGGCAACAGACAGTTTCGGGCTCCTCACAACTAGTCTATTTTGGCTATAGCAAAAGCACATAAGGCCTCTTTTAATGCAAAAGCTTTTATAGAGCAGTTAAATGCGATGAACCATTTCAATAATTATCAAGGTTAGCAACAGGGGTACAATAGTCCTCAATATTATCATCCGGGGATTCGTCAACATGAAAACTTCTCTTATGCGAATAACAAAAATGTCCAACAGAACCTATTTTAAAAGAAGCCCTCTATGGAAGACATATTGAATGAGATCATGAATATGCAAGCTCGTTTCTTTAAAGAATTAACTGGAAGAATAGATCAGAATGACAATAGAGTTTCATGTTTGGAAATACAAATGGAAAACATGAATGCAACTGTAAAGAACCTTGAGACTTAGATAGGACAAATAGCCCGAACATTCTTTAGTTAGTAGCGAAGCTCCTTTCCTAGTGACACTTAGGTAAATCCTAAAGAAAGCGGCAATGCCATATCTACAAGAAGCGGGAGAGAAGTTCAGAGACCACCCCATTCCATCCAGCCCTCCTATGCTTGTTGATGAGCCTATCTATTCTAAAGGGCCTGTTCTTACTGAACCTATTGATGATGAAAAGAAAAAGGTTAGACGTCCTGGTATCACTATTCAAGGTAGCAAATACCTTAAGATTCCTCTGTTACCTTTTCCACAGAGGTTTTATGAGAAGTAGATAGATTATGAGACTGTGCGGTTAATAGAGGAATGCAGTGTTATAATACAAAGAAAGTTGCCTCAGAAGTTGAAGGATCTGGGGAGTTTCACTATTCCGTGTAGCATAGGCACTAGAATATTTGATAAAGCTCTTTGTGACTTGGGGGCCAGCATAAATCTCCTGCCTCTTTCAGTATAGCGATGGTTGGGCCTATCAAAAATTAAGCCAACCAGTATTACTCTTCAGCTTGCAGACCGTTCTGTCACTTATCCACGAGCCGTTATTGAGGATGTTCTAGTAAAAGTGGATAAGTCTACCTGCCCAGCTAACTTTGTACTTCTTGATATGGAAGAAGACACGGAGATACCGTTGATTGTTGGGCAACCATTTTTAGCTACTAGTCAGTCCCTAGTAGATGTCGCCAGGGGAGAGCTCACACTACGAATGAATGACAAACAAGTTGTCTTCAACATCTATAGCTTGTTGAAGACCCTTACTGAAGTGCAAGAATGTGAGAAGGATTATATGATGCAAGCTGGCGATTAGAGAGAGATTGAAAAGCTTATATCTCCTGATATTCAAATTAAAGATGCTAAATTTGCTAAAGGGGAGGCCATATAAGCACATAAGAAGCCTAACTATGCTATGAAAGAGCTACAAGAGGCTTTTCATACTTAGAAAAATCCTAAGAAGCAGTCACAACATCCATTGCTAAAATATAAGTAGCCATCAGATATTATGAAGCAAGAGTTGCCTAAAGCCAAAGTATTTGCAAAGATTAACAAATTGGGCTTTAGTTAACCCATATCCACATTGAGCTGACGACGTTAAACATAGCGCTTAGTGGGAGGCAACCCATTGGTTTTTTTCGTTTATTTTCAATTATTTAGTTAGGGTTTATTTTAATTTCTTAGATATGCACACATTTTAGTTTAGTAGTTTAAAAAAAAATTGCATGCATTTTAGTTATTCCATATATGCATTAGAGTGTAGTGTGCTCTTGAGGACAAAACACAATTTAAGTTTAGGGATGCACTATCACACCCCAACCCCCGGACCGGACGTCGTGTCTGTCAATCTGTGGCCCCGTAGCTGGGCGTCGCGCGGCTCCAAGCTCGGCGCGTGGTCCGCTGAGGCCCCAGGCGTGCGGTAGATGTCGTCAGTCTATCTTTCTACCTCTATACATGAGGTTTAAATCATTTCTTTGATTTCAAATATTCATTTTTATCATGCTTCACTAAGCAGTTAGTTTCAAATCAGATTCACCGGTTGTTCAAAATCATATTTATACTGGAAA
>JAJIYU010020092.1:0-10538 GCA_030144865.1 Tinospora cordifolia | reverse complement strand
AAAATTCAATAATTAATCCCAAAAATTATTTCTCTCAAGAAATTTCATTTTTCTTCTAATTTCACATATTTTCTCATTTTTCTCATTTTCTCTAATAAATAATATAAATTTTAGGAAAATTGCTGTAAATTATCGTATTTCTATTAAAAATTTTAGAAAAATGTATATATCGTATTTGAAAATTTTACACACCAAAACATGGGTCGTCACAGCATACTCTCTCCGTTAGGAGCAATATAATAATTTAATTGCATATATTAAAAAGGCATGTAAAAGAAAACTAAACTAACTACACAAGTAAGCATTCATTGAATCAAAATAATAAATTAAAAAGTGAAAATCATTTTACCTCGAGATCGCTTTTTGAATTTCTTTTAGATCTTTTTGCCAAGATCTGTATAGCATTTCCCTACTACTACCTCGTAGGCTATTTAGAACAACTCAAGAAAAAGAAAACAGACTAAAGGTGCCAAGAAGGAGGTAGAGAGAGCAAAAAAAGTGTTGTTCAATTCTTGTTGGGATGAATGAAATAAGTGGGGGAGGAAGGTACATATAGAGTCTCCGGGGGTTAGTTTCGTAATATATTGCTTTTCTAATGTAGAAAACTTTCATTTTTACTTAATTGGGGTGGGTAAAGGTTTACGGTTCGAAATTAAGGTTTTTTTCTAGGTTTTTTTTCCCGTGCTAATCTAAGGTGCTGATCATACTATGCTGTTAATCCATGGTCCACGGTTTTTGTTCATGTCCAATTTTCTTCTAATTTTTTGCAGGCTTTTGAACACAAATTCACCATGCGAATTGCGTGAATTCGCACCCTGCGAATTTGCAAATCTGCACCGTGCAAATTTGCAAATTTGCTTTTGCGAATTCAACCAATTTTTTTCCATCTCCTTTATTGGATCAAAAGACAAATTACTCACAACAAATGCACCATTTTAATATCGTAATCATTACTCTGTTATAGATCAATCAATATATGTACATAACTTTGATTGGTGAAATAGTTTTCTAAGATATATATTATTATTTTGCATTTGCTTTTGTGATTAAACTTATTTGATATATGTGTATATTTATAGCGTATTTGGGAGACTCTGGTTTGAGTCTTGCTAAGAATAAAACCCTACACCAATTAGTGGTGGTTAATGTGGGGACAATATTGGTACATAGTAGACCCGGGTTGTTACAAATGGTATCAGAGCCGCTCTGTATGTACTGAAGGTGTGAATCTCGAGATTGCTCCCAAGGGGAGTAGATTGTAATATCCCACATCGGTTCGACTCTAGGGGGATACCTAGGCTAAATGTGCATTCAAGAGTATCTCATTGAGCCGAGCGCTTTTGAGAAACTTAAGTTCGAGTCTTGTCAAGAACAAAACCCTACACCCAATTAGTGGTGGCTAAGGTGGGGACAATATTGGTACATAGTGGGCTCGAGTTGTTACATAGTGCCATATCTGCATTTGCTTTGATTGGTGAAATAATATATGTAGCATCATAAACTTATTTAATATAAATAAATAAATAAATAAATAAATAAATAAATAAATAAATAAATATATATATTAAATAAAGCAATAATTTTGTACTTAGTAATTTAAAAATATATTTTCACACACACACACATATATATTTGCACATTATTAAATATATATATATATATATTTACACATATATTTACACATTATTATATATATATATGACACATCATATACATACATAATTTATACATGGAACATATATACATAGTTCCGTACAAAAATATCATAAATTTCTCAAAATTATACATAATTTATATTTATGTATTTACCTTAAAATTATAAATTTCTTAGAGTCGAATTATTTTATTTAATTTCGTTCATCGAATTTCATACAAATCTTTGGGGTATTACATCTGTGGATCTAATGGGCAAGAAATGAACCACTTTAGTGAGATGATCCGCAATCACCCATACAATATCTTCCTTTTTTGGTTTGGTGGTAATCTGTTAACAAAGTCCATGATAATGTTATCCCACTTTCATTCAGGGACAAGGAGTGGTTGTAACATTCCAGATGGCTTTCAGTGATCTGCCTTTATTTGCTGACAAGTTAAGCATTTGGATATGTACTTAGCTACATCTTTCTTCATTCCTTGCCACCACTACGTCTTATGGAGGTTTTGATATATCTTATCACCCGCCTGGATGCATTGTGTACTTGGTCTGATAGGCTTCGTCTAATATGGTTTGCTTACTCTGCCCCTTTTGGGGCACACAAATTCTATCTCCCAGCTTTATGGTATTTTCACCGTCTAACCTGAAGTCAGTATGCTTTCCCTGTTAAACTCCTCCTATCAAGCTTCTGAGCCACTTATCTTGCCTTTGTTCATCCCGGATCTGATGTAGAAGATCTAGTTGGGAAGACATGTTGTACAAATATGCCTGCCTCTCTTCTGATGTCGCCCCTAGGTTAAAATCCTCAATCAACTGATACATCTGGCCCTTTCCTCCTCCTGTTTGTTGAATTTCCTATTCAAGGCATCGACCACCGCATTGGCTTTCTTCGGATGATATTTTAGTTGGAAATCATAGTCTTTAAGGAACTATATCCATCTCTGCTGCCTGCTGTTCAACTCCTTCTAGGTGTAGATGTACTTCAAACTCTTGTGGTCTAAAAATAGATCAAACTTTTCAGCATAAAGGTAATGTTTCCAAATCTTTAGAGCAAACACGATGGAGCTAGTTCCAAGTCATGGGCCACGTAGTTTTGTTCATGAATTTTAGTTGTCTTAAGGCATATGCAACATTCTTTGTGTTGTGCATCATAACTGCACCCAATCTGTTCTATAAAGCATCTGTATACAACACATATGCAACACCATTGGTAGGAGTGACTAAGATGGGGGCCCTAGTCAATCTCCTCTTAAGTTATTAGAATGATTGTTCACACTTCTCATTTCAATTGAATTTGACTCCTTTCCTAGTTAGCTTGGTCATGAGTTTAGCAACTTGGAGAAGTCTTGGATGAATATTCGGTAATATCCAGCTAGGCCTAAGAAATTTCTGATGTTCATAAGTATCTTTGGTTGCTTCCAATCCATGACAGTTTCCACCTTATCTAGTTCTATAGAGATGCCTGCTGCTGATATTACATGGCCAAAAAACTTGACTGTGTTCATCTAGAATTCACACTTGCTGAATTTGTCATACAATTGGTTTCTTCTAAGGGTCTCCAATACAATTCTTAAGTGTTCTAAGTGTTCACCTTCTGACTTAGAGTATATTAGGATGTCATCTATGAATACCACCACAAACTAGTTGAGGTATTGTTAAACACTTGGCTCATCGAATCCGTGAATACTACTAGTGCATTGGTCAGACCAAAGGGCATCATTGTGAACTTAAAGTGTCCATATCGTGTCATGAAGGTCGTCTTGTGTATATTAGACTCTCGCATTCTCAATTGGTGATATCCTAACCTAAGATCAGTCTTCAAGAAATGAGTGGCTCTTCTCAATTAATCAAATATGTTATCTATTTTTGGTAGGGGGTACTTGTTCTTCACCATTGCCTGGTTCAATTTCCAATAATCAACACATAGTCGCATGGACCCATCTTTATTTTTCACGGATAGTATCAAAACTCCCCATGGTGATTCACTTGGCCTAATGAATCCTTTCTCTTAGAGCTTGTGTAGCTAAGTTTTCAACTTGATCAACTCAACCGGTGCCATTTTGTAAGGAGGTATGGCCATGGGGTTGGTTTTAGGGTAAAGTTTGATCTTGAAGTAGGAGGTGGCAGTCCAGGTAAGTCATCTGGGAACACATCTTCATATTCCTGAACCACTTCTAGGTCTTGGATTCCTCTTTGCTTTACAGGGTCCTCCTCAGAGAGTTTCTCAAACTCATTTTTCTGCCTCAAGCAGTTCAACATGGCTATCATCGGGCTTCTAGGTAATCTTTGCATATCACTATTGATTCTATAGGTTTCCCCTGAAGGTAGTGTTGTGGTTACTCTCCTCTTAGGACAATCTATCTGTGCTTGATACTGATTTAACCAGTTCATCCCCAAGATTACATCATATTCATAAAATGGAAGTATACAGAGGTTGACTAGAAATCAATTTATTTCCAAACCTTACGTCACAACTGCACATTCTTTTTGAGGTGATGGTAGTTCCTATGGGTGTGGATAAATCCAAAGTCATAGGTAATGTTTTTGTTATTAGTTACAACCTATTTTGCAGTTTTTCAGAAATAGAGGTTTTCGTAGCACCTGAATCAAACAGTTTCATAGCAACATTAAGTAACAGGAATGTACCTTTCGCAGCAGGGACTTGTTACTCTTGAAAGTTAGCCATAGCGAACACTTTAGCCTGGTTTCGCCCACAACCTTGATTTTGGTTTTATCCCTGGTTGTTTTTTTGTTGGGGCTATTGCTGTTGAGGATGTCCATTTTGTCCTATTCCCTGATTGTATTGCTACTGTTGGGGAGCGTAGGTTTTGGCAGGACAAAACTTCCTGGTTGGTTATAGTGATAACACAACCCTTAATGCTTAGCTAGTTCCCTCTACTCCCATTTAGTCTGATTGAATTGGTTCTGTGTTTGGGGTGCCTTATTTCCACCGTTCTTTCGATTCGTGTTTTGCTTCTTCTAAGCTCCTTGGTGGTCTTTGTACGGACCTTTTATTCTTATTTCTTAACTCGGTTCAAAGTTGACTTCCTGCTCCAATATCAATGCCCTTTCCACGACGTCTTTATACATCTTCAGGCCCATTAGCATTATCACTTTTCAGATTTCGATCTTGAGATCCTCTGCAAATCAATTGGCCTTCATTTTCTCCTCCCTGATTAGCTTAGGTGAAAATTTGTCCAATTTAGTAAATTTGACCTCGTAGTCAGCTATCGCCATGTCCCTATGGGTTAACCTGATGAAATCAAACTTCATCTTCCTTAGGGTAGCCTTTGGGAAGAACTTCTCATATAACACTTCCTTGAACTTCTCCCAGTTCATCTCTCTGATATTGGTGTTTGGATTCGCCTTTAGTGTACTCCACCAACTCCTAGCTGGTCCCTTGAACTGATGGGTAGTTAGAGCCACTCTACAGGGATCCGTTGTCCCTAACATGTCCAGGTGTCCATCCAACTCCTAGTACTAGTGGTCTTCCGTCATACAGTATGAAATTGCATCAAATTGAGATGGATGGAGTTTTTGCAACTCCATCAACATGTCTCCCTATTCTTTGTCTTCCTTGTCTTCTTGTTCCCTACGATGAGCTGAGACCTCAAGCACTGGCATTGGCTGCTGTGCTAAAATATGTTCTTGTACCTACAGTTGTGGCACTGCCTTTGGTATCATATGAGGTAATGCCTTCATAATTTGCTCTATGATCCTCCTGATGATATCTATCATCATATTCTCAATTTGAGTCTTAGCCATATCAAACTATGCCTCCTGTCTTCGCAGTTTAGTTCATCAGATATAACAACTCTAGTAGCGTATCTGTTGGATTCGACCATTATCAACAAGTAAAAAATCTTTTCAGTATTTATTTCCTCATGTTTTCATTTCATCCATGCTATCATGACTCTAGATTTATGTCTTTAGATTCTCGATTTATTCAGTGGTCTATCAATTTATTCCTCTAAGTTTTGTTTGAGGGTTTCAAGGCCGTCTAATGTTGTTGGGTATAAGATTTGGTCTCATAATCAAAACATGCGATATATATATTTTCATAAATTTTAACTAGTATAACATGCATCCATTCAAACATTCAAACATTCAGTAATGCAAGTTCACACTAGCATAGTGAAATTCCAAATTTCCATCTTTGCCTCTGAGTTTGGGCGTCCCATACCACCCTTGCCCATTTATATAAACTTTCACTTAGAGATTTCACTACACTCAACCAATTTCGCAAATTTCTCGATAACTAAGGTTTTCTAAGCCCAACTATACTTGACCGTCCCATACCAGCTAAGCATAGTGTTGGCAACCCTGCAAGTGTACGGGATCGCAGTAGTAATATCCGGTAAGTCCGGGTATCGTCCTCAGGGAACAAGGGTAGCTTTTGATTTTTAATACTAGAGTTACTAATGATCACAGTTTTATCAAGACAAGGTTGAATGTGATTAAATCAATTTCAAAACCAGAAACTGTTGTAAACAAGGACAATGATAAATTTTAAGAATTCAATAGAGAAACAAGTCTAGGATAATGAATGTCGCCGCATAGTTTGCAAATCTGAGTTGTGTTTGTGAATTAGCTAATCTATGAGCTATAGCATCAATGGTTGAAACCCTTTCCCAAGGCGTTTCAACACTCACTAGATTTGTTTCGTCAAACCCTCTCCCAAGGCGTTCACTTGACAATCTATGTGTTTAGACTGACATTACCTGTGCAACTCCCTAGATTGGTCAACAATCTCCCGATCAATCAACTAGTCTAGGTCCAGATTGTGATATCCATATTTTAGACTTCTCTCCCAAGATAGACTAAAATACTAAATTCAATACATCTATGGCCAGTAGACATAAAGCTTTAAGTCTATACAATAAGGAATAAAATCTATAAATCAGCAATTGCAATTAGATATTACAAACAATGCTTTGAACAATCACATCCCAGACAATAAAACTGATTAGTTCGACATGGATGTAAAGGAAAACATGAAATTAGATTCAAATACGCAATACATACTCAAATCTTTTAACAATCTTCAAAAACCAATAAAAACCTAGTCTTTGATGCCCTAGTAGCCGTCACAGCGTTCCCTTCTCTCCTCTCTCTTTTGGACTCTAAAAACCTTCTTCTATTTATAGTCCCGCACTAAAAAACCTATAAAATACAAAAATCTCGCTATACAATCGAGTGACCTCGGTCAGTGAATGCGGTCCATGAATTTGATGTCAAAAACCCAGATTTCGTGCATTCTGTCCACCGCGGTCTGTCAAATTTCTGTGCCAACCATGTTCTGGTAATCGCGGTCTCTAGTTTATAGACCGCGGTCACCAGTGTGTTATTCATTGGTCTTGCTTTTCTGTTTTGACTGCAATCTTCAGTTCTTGTACCGCGGTCTTCTGGTATTTGCTCTTGATTCTATCTCTTTTATGCCTTCTTCTGACGCATTCTTTGTGTGTATCAACTTGTATCCTGTAATACTTGCAAATTCCTTTCCCAGACATTATTTTCTCATAGAAACATATCAAAACTATCGAAAACAAGGCTTAAAAGTTATTAAACAATGTATTTCCTAACTACATGCAACTACTGCTAATTATGCAATTCTTTACTTATATTTTCTCTTATTTCATATAAAATGCATCATTTTGCCTATTCTAATATTAGTTTACTATGCAACTATTCTAATATTAGTTTACTATGCAACTAACAAATACCCCCAAACTTAGACTATTGTTCGTCCTCGAACAATGTTTCTACTCTAAAGTTAACATGTCATGCCATATAGAGTTTAAATTCTTTTTCACTCATCATTGTAACCTCAATTTTTCATTCCTATAGCTTATGACTCATTAACACTCCCTTAGGGATATTCAATTTGTCTTGATTTTCAGTTCATCCTCTGTTCTTCCTTAACTTCATCCTATCATCTGTTAGTATCTCAATCCTCTTGGACTTTGTAAGTGATTTGCGGGTACCATTCCATTCGCAAAAATCATCTCCTAATACCTAAGTACATAGACCCTCTCAATTCTCTCATCTATCTATCTTCTACTCAAGTCAAACTATAGTCAGGATCAGTGGTCTTTCTTTTAGGTTGTAACATGGCCTAGCTGAAGGTACAAGTGTAATAGGAATTTAAATCTGACTCAGGTGTACACTCATAGCAATAATAATAACCTAATTTGTTTGATTTTCTTAATATAGCTTGAGCATTTCTGTTCTATCCTTTTTTTTTTCTTTGTACATGCTCACAACCATGTCTTCATAGCTCCCCCAAACTTCTTTCAGTATATACATTCCAAATTATACTCATATGTACACTTTATACAAAAGTCAAAAGTTCAGTTATCATTGATAATACTGAAATACTTTGAAAATGTAACTCTTTTTTTTTTCTTTTAAAGGAAAACATAAAATTAAATATATACATATTTCAATGTTCGCATCCCCTTCTTCTTTTGCATCATCAGAATAGGTAATATTACAACCATGAGTGCACACAAATAGGTTTAACTGAAATATTCATAAAAGGATCGAGTGTTTCTATATATAATATTTAGGTTCATAGCAAGAAAACAGGCTGTAAGGCTCAAAATTGGCTATACGGATTATAAATGCTAGGACCGGCCTTTAGGCTATGACTCAAACAACGATGGCCTACTTCATTTCCCTCCTATAGTCATTCTTCAGTAGTGTTCAAGACAGATTTGATTATTTTGAGAGTTTGTGGGAAGTTATTTCCGCTTGTGGTTTGGTTTCTACTCCTCACTTTCTCAGTCTTCAGAGTCTCAATCTACCTAAGACTAGAAAGATCTGTCAAGGTCAAATTTTAGACAAACCAAGCACACAGACTGTTTGAAAGTACTCTAATTCTTTGTCTCATCACACTAGAGGAATTTTCAATTTCATAGGTTACTCAGTGAAAATTTTCAAAAATATGGCATGACTCTAGCCTAAATGACATCTATATGCTCATGTCCTAACTAATATGCTCATGAATTGACACTAAATAAACAATCCTAATTTCTAAATGTCATGAGATACTATACCTAGTTATGCATATGATATGCCAAAAAGATATTTAGTTTATAAGTATTGATGCAACCAAAATATGTAAAAATAATAAACCTAAAAAACAAGAAATTAAAAAAAACTAAACTTAAACCTGTCCTGAATTTGACTTTGAAGAAGAATGCGCGCACACCCCCCAACTTATTTTGTGCCTTGTCCTCAAGTGCACATAGAGATGTAAACATGGGCGTGGTAACATGTCATACATGCATTCAAAGAGAACGAAAAAGAAAGAATTAGTCTGGAAGTCAAGGCAAAATATGGATTAGCATTGATCAATGGAAGCACAATTAAAAATAATGCATAATCAGAAGAAAAATCGAAGAACATAAGAATCAAGAATATACAATAGTGTAAGTTTTCAAGACAGACGCAAGAAAAAAAAAATAGACATCAAAACCATGGTGCTCAAGGATCTGCACCAAACATTTCTTCCTCTGTAATAAAATCATTAAAATTATCACCACCATCCTCATCATCATCATCATCATCATCATCTGCAGGGACCTTTGGTGGAGGTGGCTGTGATGGAGGTACACAACATGTCATCTCCATGTAAGGCGTAGCACAAGGAGGAGGAGGAAAAACTACTGCCATATCAGGGTCCTTACGATGCATCCACTCTGTCATGTATGCCATCCAGTGCATCATAGTGCTCTCTGTAGTCAACAGAGGCGCAGCCGTAGCTGAAGAAGACTGAAGAACATCTGCAGGGAGTGTAGGGGCGGAGGCAAGAGCAGTAGCTGGTGCAGGAGACTCAGTAGAGGGCCTATGCCTCTTGGAAGCTGAGGATGTGAGCATCTTCACCGCTATATGGTCCTTCATCTTCAATAACGGCTCTGTCTTGTCCCAAACAACTCCTGCCGGTCTACATAACTCAGTGATCAAGGTCGGATGTGGCAGACCGACATTTGTCTTGTCAATGGCAGATCTGATAGAGCTGGATATGATTGTCCCAATATTGATTGGGAGCCCCTTCATGATACAGTATACTAACACAACTCTCTCAACAGTAACCCAATTAATAGCTAAGGAAGGAAGTAAATTAGCACAAACAGGATATAACCAATCCTTAGCCGGGGTTGTGAATGTAGTCTTCATCAGATTCACAGGCCTGTTGTTGTAACAGATCCATGAAGCCCCATCAACACATAAAGTCCTCAATATCTCATCCGGGTCAAACCTTGATAACAGGTTGTAGTATTCATCTGGAGTATCTGCAGGCAAGCCATAAACCTCATTAATCACTGCCTCATTGAACGACACCCATTTCCCCTTACCCAAACAGATGTTCCTTCTTTGTCTAGGGCGTTGGCATAGAACTCCTATACAATAGACACCACTGTGTTTCCTAGTGCTTGAATTAATTTGTTCCAATTGCGGGCAGCTATCACTGTGTCAATGCCCAACTCGCACTCCTCGGTCATCAACATAATCCCTCTCTCAGGAATCAGATGCCTATTGGACCAGATAATAGTTAGTCTTTGCTTTGCATTTGTAGTCCGGAATCCGTTCCTATCTGAAGGAGGAGGAGGAAGTGCTTGTTGCTTGCCCTTTGAAGCAGGTAGTTTCATTCTTGGGGGCCTACAAACTCAGAGATTACACCAAGGAAAACAACATCATATATAATCACACATCAACCATTCAATGAAAAAGTCTCAATACATAGCTCTAATACATGGTCTATGTGTTATAATATCAAGCTCATTCAATACTCATGCAACATTGAATCTTGTATTGGTTTGGATGATGAATGACATACAAATGTGGGTGAAAAGACACCTCATTTCATGAAACAACACAT
>JAJIYU010020091.1:0-10575 GCA_030144865.1 Tinospora cordifolia | reverse complement strand
ACCCTCCTTATAAGAAATTTCGTCCTCGAAATTTGTACCTATCCACGTCAATGCTGCTTGGTTAGGTATTTTGGGTGAAGAGACTTGGATATTTGTTCTTCATCTCGCTTTTCAGCTCCCAGGTTGCTTTTTCCAGATCATGATGTTTCCACAGAACTTTAACAAGTGGAATTTCCTTGGTTCTAAGATGTTGTACCTTACGATCTAATATACTAATTGCTGGTTCCTCGTAAGTTGCATTGTCTTGTAGCGCAACTTCCTTCCAGTGTATGATATGTGATGGGTCTGGTTCATACTTCCGCAGCATCGATACGCGGAATACATTATGCACTGAGGACATTCGATTTGGTAGCTCCAACTCATAAACGCATTCCCTGATTCTCTTAAGTATTTGAAAGGGTCCAATAAATCTTGACGATAACTTCCCCTTGAATCCGAACCTCTTGATTCCTTTTTGAGGACTGATTCTTAGAAACACTTGATCTCCTACCTAGAACTCTATGGGTCTCATTCTGTTATCAGCATAGCTCTTTTGACGACTTTGAGCTGTGGCCAATCTCTTTCGTATCAGTTTGACTTGATTGCTCATTTCTTCCACCAAATCTGGACCCATAAGAACATGATCTTCGAGTTCAGCCCAACAAGTTGGTGATCTGCAGGCCTCCCATAAAGAGCCTCATATGGAGCCATTTTGATACTTGTTTGATAACTATTGTTATAAACAACCTTATTATAAGTTTATATATGTTAATAATATCATTCCCTATTCATTTTACTTTGTCTATTATATGTATAAATATTTTCAAGCATCAATTTATTTTAAATTTTCAATTACTACTTTTACCAATCAATAAAAATTTTCCAATACTAAATTTCATCATCATTTCATTTTTTTTCAAACTAGTTCAAACTAATATTGGATATAAATTTATTTTATCTTGTTATATCCATATTTATATTTTTTATGAATTTCTACTTAGAACTTTTGATCTTTTGACATTAATTTATATTTTCAAAAATTGTTTATTATTATTATTACTAATGTACACATGCTACAAAATTCGGGGTTGTTACATACAGTTGTAGACTTGATCTTTGATAGGTTTAACTTCCGATATAGTAATCCTAGGTACTTTGCCTTTCTTCTTTTTATTCTCAATTGGACTTGTCTCAGTTGGCTCTAAAGGGACGGGTTCTTCTATATTGTTTGACCAATCAGCTGGCATAGAAAGACTAGATGGTAAGGATGGGCCTTGGATTTCTTTTCCACTTTTTGTGAATATGGCTTTGCAGCTTTTTTTAGGATTTACGTCTGTGTCGCTAGGAAAATAACCTCACTACTGGCTGCTAAATGCTTGGGCCGATTGTCCCATTTGAGTTTCAAGGTTCTTCACAATTGCATTCATGTTTCCCATTTGAATTTTCGACCCTGAGACTCTACTGCCTCTTATTGATCCTACCAATCAAATCTTTGAAGAACCTAACTTGCATTATAACACCCCGATCCTCAATCGGACCTCCTATTACGTACTGTAGGTCGTCGCCCGTTGAGAATCGGAATGCCATTTAATATCCTTCTGTCAAATTCCTTTAAGATCATTTTAAAACATATTTTCATTTACTAAATAATCAAATCATTTTCTGTATTATTCATCAGATTATCAAAGTAAACCAAACAGAGGTCAAATTCAGAAAATTTAAATCTCACAGCGGAATAAATTTTTCCAAAATTCGACTAACTGAGTATATCATATTAAAATAAGTCATATAATCAAAACAATTATTTACAAGTAGACTGTAAAGCAAAATGATTTAAATACGTACTCAATCTGTTCAAATTTCAACAAAAGAAAACTCGAGTCCAAAATTTATAGACTTCTATCCTATTCAGACAGACTGGTGTTAATTGCCTATGCTCCGCTTTTGTGAGTACCTGTAAAATAAAGATTGGGATGAGCTCGAAAGCCTAGTGGATCATTCTTATACATCATATGCATTATATAGACCAAGACTCAAAACATTACAAACACTTTCACACATTAGGCATTTCAAACATTCATTTAGTTTTAGTTGTAATCTAAGACCGAAAGAGTATTGAGATGACTCTCGGTATTCCTCGTGATATAATCTAATCATAGAAAGTTTCAATTACCATAAAAAATCAGTATCAGTCAGTTCCTAGTATCATAGTTTAAGAGAGAAAACTTCCTGCAGTCTCATACTAACTCTCAAAGACTTCTAACTGTCTCAGGCAACTAAAGGTTGAGAATACCTATGATCCGCCTTGTGGCTCGTTGATCTCAAACGGTGACATATAGAAGATGCCACCTTGATCCACCTCAGGCTCGTTAATTGCAGCGGTACGTAGATTCTTAATAATCCTTCAGTCTTATGTTAGTTTACAAGCAATGTCAATCATACTAAACTAACACACAAATAATATCAAATCAAGTGAATAATTTATGCAAATGTTATGATGGATTAAATGAGTGAATGATAGAGTGTCATGGTGCAATTCCTATAAATGCATGCAAGAAAATAATAACAATCATCATGTTATTATCAAAACACTCCAATCAAGTCAAACAATTTCACAATTATTTTTCTAAATATCTTAAAACTATTCAATCAAAATGTTCTGAATTTAAAATATGTATAATACGGATGAGTAAGGAAATCCCGCCCACCTGGATTTTCGGATTGCCTTTGTTTTCGTTCATCGCTAAAGTTCGTTCTAAAAATATCAATCTGCAAGAGAAAATCATTATGATAATTATTTTTAAGTTCTTATATCCTTTTTTAAAATAAATTCCTAACTAAAAAGATATGTAGAAATTTTTCATAGCTTTTTATTTAATTACTTTTGACTAATTAAATTTATTTTAGTATTCACATCCACGTATTAAATAAAATAAATTTTTTTTCGATCTGTGGGTCTCTACAAATTTGAATAATTTATTTAAGAGATATCTTAAATAAATTAATTACGAACAAAATAAGACTTTTAATTATTATAAGTTTAGTTTCAGGGTCTAAAATTTTATTCTTTTCCTACGACAAATTCAAAGCTTCCAGAGGTTTATTTTTTATATTTTTAATTAATTAAAAGAATTAAATTTTAAAATTCTAATATTATTTTTCATCTACTATATAAAAATTATTCCTAATTAAATTAGAATTATATCAGCAGAATCTTTTAATTTGAGTTTCTAAAAAATATTGAACTTTCTTTTTAAAGTTTTTAAACATTTAAAATAAGTTAAATAATTTTAATAATTTATTTTAAATTAACTTTAGTTCAAGATCACAGAAATTAAATAAATAAATAAAATAATTTTAGTATCTTTTCAAATTTAAGTCTCTGTTCAGAATTTTTTCAAAATAATATTCAACTTTTCTTTAACTTCTTCGCTCGTTCGTTATTGGGCGAGTTAGGGCATCGATGTTTAGTAGCTTCGTGCCTTAAGGTTTTCGAATCACATTCACAATTGTAGTTTGTTTCACACCCAACAACACATAGAATCAGAACCAGCACGTTGCCTTAAGATTATTCCTCTTCACGGCCAAGAATTTCAGCTGCAACAACAATCAATTTTTTTGTGCTATTTTTCCTCTTCCAGTCTGCCCTAAGTGGTTGCAAAATTCGGTCTTCTTCTTCACGGTTCAGCAACTCAATTCAATGTCCAAATTACTGTCCAGCAGCATCAAACATGTTCAGCGACCCAACATACTTCAATCACGTCCGACAACTCAAATCCCCTCTTCGTTCTTCATTTTTACAACCAGAAAGATGTAAAATCAAACCTCAAACTAGAAATTTAAACTAGAAAATTTGAACATCATCTCCTCTATTTTAACAACCACAAACTAGAAAATAAAAAAGAATTTTCAGCCGTTTGCTTCTTCTATTTTTGTTGAACGCACAAACCCTAGATTTTTGGTTTCTTCTTCTTCTGTTACACAAACGCCCAACCTAGAATTTCGAATCACAAAATTCAGATTTTGTTCCCTCTATTTTAACAATTCACGAACCAAAAATTCACCCAAAAATTAGATCTCCAATTTTTAGTTTACTGTTCTTCCCTTGTTACATTGAACGAACGCCCAAAACCCAGAATTTTGAATCGCTAAGCTCAGTTTTCAGATTTGCTTCTCTTCTTTCTTATTCGATTCTTCTTCTCAAATCCAAAATTTTCCCCCTTTCATCCAGATTATTCGTCCATCTCCACCGCCAAAACCAGATTTTTTTGGTTCGTTCCACCTTCACCACCAAAACCAGATTTTTCCAGTTGGTTCTTTAGATTTTCATTTTTTTTTATCGGTTGCTCAACTCAATCTGAAATCCAGATTTTTTCTGGATTATTTTGTCTATTTTTTATTTTTTATAATTTCATCCATGTTAAATTTCATTTCTCAAGCAAATAATGTTAGATATTTATTTTATTTTTTTAATTTTTTTGTTTGATTAATTTATATTTTGAAGATTATGTTTTTGACATTATTTTATATTTTAAAAACTCTGTTTTTTGACATACAGGCATTACAAAAAATTGGGGTTGTTACATGTATATTCATCGTCACATCCATTTTCTCCTTCAATAATAGCTTTTTTTTCCATGCAAGATTTGTTGGGGAACAAAAGTTTGTTGGGCTTGTTGAAAATTTCTGTTCTTTGCATATGAGAAATTTTGATGATTTATGATTCCAAGATGATAATACTTAGGGATTTGATTCCCTTGTTGCTGCCCTTGATAATTGCCAAAGTGACTAATCATGCTTAGTTGCTCTATTTAGTTGCTCTATTTAAAGGAGCTATGCTTGCTTCAGCTATGGCCAAGATTGGTTGAGTTTGTTGGGTTTGAAACTGGCCACTTCCAGTTTTCTCATCCTATATGTTTATTCGATAAGTCATAGCTGCTAAAACAGTAGTAGTGTCGTTATAATAGTATTGTCCCTTCTCTTTTAAATTTCTACCCATTCGCACCTTTTACCATTTTGATCATCCTTTTTCTTTTGCTCTGCGAAAATGTTCTTCTTCTTTTTTATCTCAGTTATGGTTTCCTCGCTATCCGAGTTTGGTAATTCCTCAACTCTTCTGATGCGTTCTACCACCATGTTGGTGCGGAAGCCGTCAAGGTTCAAAACGTTGGCTCACAAGTCTGTTCGTCCACCACCGGTGAAACTCGACTCGGATTCTTCTGATGATGATCTTTCCTTGCCATCTCAGTCTGGTAATTCCTCCCCTTTTCCGGTGCATTCTACTACCATGTTGGTGCCGAAACCGCCAAGGTTCAAAACGTTGGCTCGTAAGTCTGTTCGTCCACCACCGGTGAAACTCGACTCGGATTCTTCTGATGATGATTTTTCACTTGTGCATTTCTTCACACGAAAGTCCCAGCTGTCTCCATTCCAGTCGGAATCGCCTCCTAAAGGTAAGAATCGCCTCCTAAAGGTAAGAATCTTTTATCCTATCGATCTACTCGTTCTGATTCATCCCTTGTCTTCTAGCAGAACCGAAAGTCTTTTTCCCGATGTGCTCAGAAGTTCTTCCACCTCCTTCAACCATATCAAGCTCAGAAAAACTTAGAGAAATTCCTGAGATTTATGAAATTTCAGAAACTGGTGGTTCTTCTCCAGTAAACCCTTCTTCAGTTCAATCTACAACGATTATAGCTCAAGCTAGTGGCTCTAGTGATCAAAGGGTCACACAGGGTTCAGTAGAAGGATACTAAGAAAGTTTATTGGTGTAAGGGCGTGGCCTTCGGGAAGATACTCTGCAGAGATTAATTTGACTACAGGAAGACGCTAGCTTGGAACTTTCGATACTGACATTGAAGCTACTCTTGCTTATGACAAAGCTATCATCTCCATCAAAGGCTTCCACGCTAGAACCAATTTCACTTACTGGCCAAACTACGCTAATCTCTTTCGTTTTTTACCTCTTAGCAATGATGCCAGTAGCGACCCTTCAAATGCTAGTACTGTCAGTAGTACTAGTACTTTGTTGTCACCCGTTCAATTTGTTTTTGATACGTGTGTTGATGTTTCCTCAAATGGGTCTCCTACCTACGGTAGCAAAAACATCAATAACTTCTTTTGCTCCAATGATTCAAGATCTGGGCACTTGGAGAACATAGTTTATGCTAGTTGCTTGAGGCCATCTTCCAACCCAAATCCCATTGATTTTGATCCTTCTGCTACTACCATTGACCCTGGTCATCCTGGTAATGTTTTTGTATCTGATTTTAATGCTTCAACTAACGTTGGGTCTTTATCAGATTTGATGTCGAATAATGCAGTGTTTTCATCCATGTGTATGGAAGAGCTGGATCATGGATGGGCTAGTGGGCAATCTTTGTCATCAGCATCTTTATTATCATCATGCAATGCTTATATTGCTGATGAAGCAGGAAATAGATGTATGGAAGACCTTTTGCCAGTGAGTCAAGATCTTGGTTTTGGAGGCTACACGTCTTATCAGTGACAACAATCCTCTTTACGGAAGAAGAAGAAGAAGGAGAAGAAGAAGAAGAAGAAAAGAAGGAGAAGGAGAAGAAGTTCTCCTTTGGCTTGTTTTATTATGAGAGACCAAAGTTATTGCATCAACTTTGGTCTTGTCTCCGTTTATTTTTTTTTGTGCTTTGATCTCTGTGTAATCTTTCTCAAAAAAAAAAAAAAATACAAAATCGAGGGGTCGAATTTTTTTTTCAGTACTATTATTATTATTATTATCGCTTTTATTGCTGGAAATGGTATGTTGGAAAAAGATAATAAGGATAAAACACAGTAATTAAACTACAATAACCTACACTATTCAATCCCATCAAGATCTTGGGCAGGGCAATCTGAGGCACATGATCATCAACATTGGGTTGACGAAATTGTCCAACTTCGTACCTTTTCGGAGTAGTTAATAAAGTAAATTGCCTAAGGTTTCCAGATTAGTCCAACTTCGTATTTTTGTGGGTTGGAATGATTTTATTATCTAAAATAAAGAACATTTCCCCCCAAAGGATCAGTCCAATAATACCACTTACTGGTAAATAGCACAATACATCTTTGTGAGTCTTCACTAGTCATAAAATGATCGTCATGGTGGCCATGTATATTTTTTTTTGAAAGTGTCAAATTACCTGGGTTTAAAGTTTGAACCCCTTCGAGACAAAAATGTTTTTTTTAGACTTGAAAAAATGACTGTCCTTTTTTTAGTCAATTGTCGTGTCTGTTTTATCAGGTTTTTGTTCCTTTCGTGCTAATGTGACGCTACATTTACGTTTCTAAGTTCTCAATTTATTTTGTGACCTATCAGTTTATGTTTCTAGGTTCTGTTTTGAGGATTTTCAAAATCCTCTAATGTCGTTGGATACAAGATTTGGTTTCATGATCACAATATTTGTGATATACATACTTATGAAATTCAGATAAATAAAGCATGCATTCAAAACAATTAGGCATTTATACAATCATACATGTTCATGCTAGCATAGTGAAATTCTAGGCTTCCGCCTATGTTTCCAGTTTCGTGTGTCCCATACCACCCTTGCCCTTCATCATAGACTTCTACCTAGATATTTCACTACACCCAATTAATTTCGCAAATGTCTCGATTTCTAAGGCTTTCCAAGCCTCACTATACTTGACTGTCCCATACCAGCCAAGCATAGGGAAACAAGTTTGTCCAAAGCCACCAATCATTCACCAAACATGGCCCGTCATTCTTCGAGTTCAAGATTCCTCTACATCCCTGAATCCTATGCATCCCATACCATATAGAAACCAAAGATACAGGATGTAACACCCCAAAGTTTTCAAACGCACACAACTCGAAAATGAATTTTTAAAAATTATGAAATAAATATAAAAATGTGTGAAAACATGTTTTAAATGACTATTATATAGTATGGTATAAAAATAAAATAAATCAAGATATTTGGAAATGGAAAAAATGCTGAAAACACATGAAAAAACTGGGTTCCATGCTGGTGACCGCGGTCACCAAATAATGACCGCAGTCTTCAGTGGAAAATCTCGAAAAAAAGCTAGGTCACCGTGGTGACCGCGGTCCTTAAAGTGCCGACCGCGGTCATTACGCGAAATTTAAACAGTTTGGAGCCCTAAACTCGTCATTTCACGCACAGAATTTCCCGAGTTGAGTCAGAGTTCCAGAGAGACGATCCAGAGCTGATTCAAGGAGGAGTTAAAGATCTAAGGTAGGAATCTAAACCTCTTAATCGTTTAAGTTTCAATTCTATCGATTCATTCAGATTCCGTATCGAATATAAGGGTTTTGATTGCATAAAATGATTCGGAACCCTATGAGCTCGGATCTTCTTTCTAAACTGACAAATTATCGATCTAGAACTGAATTCTGAAAGTTTTGACTGTTCATTTGCAGTTTTAGACGAATCTAGAAGAAAGTTGCCTATCTGAAGGATTTTTGGAGGGTGCAAATCGCTTGATAGGTAATAAAACCCAATCTATTCCTCTTTTGAAGTTGTAGTCAGTTCTAAATTTGTTATATTCTTAGTTTGGAACGCGTTGACTATAATTTCATATTTTTGTGAGGAGAAATGGAAATTTGGATTTTCTGGTTATTTGTTGAAGAGGGATTGTTGAGGATTTGGACTGAATGACGTGGTTTAATCATTTCAGCCTGTGGATTTCGAGTGTGATCCTCGCGAGTAGGCGCAAGGGTCATTCTGTAATACTCACAAATTTCAGTATTGTAATACTCAAAATTCGAAAAAAAATTTTAAAATTTACTGTTACTGTTCAAAAATACGGTTACTGTTCAAATATACGGTTATTGTTTACAAATACGGTCACTATTTTGTCGGCAGACAAAATAAGATTCGGTGGTTACTGTAGCTACAGTAACAAACTATTCGTAATTGTACGGTTTCGTCTTTTTCTGCCAAAAGAATCTATATAAACCCCCCCCCTCATTCTGAAATTTCATTCCAGCAAGAAAGAAAGAATTTCGTTGCTTACTTTCTTCCCTTCTCTTGTTCTTTAGCTGTTTTAGACATCAAATATAGTAGTAAGAAGGGGAAAACCCCAGTTTCTGCATAGCAGTAGTGAAGATCTATTGTTGGGTTCCTCTTTTGAAGCAATTAGAGGGTGTTTCTGATCAAAGCAGGTATAATCACTCTGCTCTAGTCTTTATTTAAGTTGGGAGATGTTGTTGTTCATTCAGTACACATATGTAGTTTACTGTTCATATATACGGTACTATTCATGGACATCGATTAAATTACATTTTCGAAACGTAGATCCTGAAGACTGTTGATGAAAGCCTCAAAACAAGTTGAGATAATACTGCAAGGATTCAGAGAAATACTACTGAGGTGGAAGTGATTACTCTACTCTCTAGTATTATTTGAATTTTAATGCTGAATATGTGATGTTTGTATTGATTGAATATCTAGAATTATGCATGGTTATTGATTTAATGATGTATGAAAATTTACCTTTATTTTTAATTTATTTATGACCGAGAGAGTATGCTCTGTAGTTGCGTCTTGTACGATCTTCTACGTCAGAAATTGACAGTCATTGTTTTTATTTTATGAAAGATTGATGTAACACCCCGCCTCCCAAGTCTCATCTTCCACGTCATTTGACGGTTCAATTCTAGTTCATCAAAAATCTTAGGATGCCCGGGAAAACGGCCGTGCTACATTTTCTTCTTCTTAGACCCAAATACATTAGGGTTCCTGTGTACATTAGTCTATGTACAAAAATAACATCATAATAAAGTAGATTCTTCATTTGATCATTTAACCATTTCAGGTACAATATTCCATTACAGCGAAAAATAAATTTAAAGTTGAAAATACAATAGTTCACTTGGGTCAATTTACCCTACATTAAAATAAATAAAAACTTTCTAAGGAACAATCTCCTCGCAAGCCTGATCAATTTCCTGTTGTGAAAAAATAAGGGGGTGAGCTACACAGCTCAGTGAATCATTCCATCTATTTAATCCATTATTCCAACCAGACAATACAAGTAGATCAAACACTTTCAGAGATCAATTCGATCCAACTAATATATTAATTCAGTCGTAATTTAAACCGAACGGAAATACCCTCTGTGCTCCAGATCTGGGGAGAGATCAATTCTGAAACTCAAACCCCTTTCCAGTGGGTTCATTTTTTAAACCCGTTTCATGCTGGTATCAATATTGACAGCCAGTTCCAATTCTACATGGAACACAGAAAGTCTCCCGTACCGGTACGTGGTTGAAATCTCATTTAATTTGACTTTTGTGTACAAGGGCATGATAGATAAATATTTCAATAGAAAATTAAACATACCACAGTATAACATGATAAATCAATAGAAACACAGATTTTCGATTTCTGATGTAAAAGATCGTACGAGACGCAACTATAGAGCATACTCTCTAGGTCATGCAACTTGATGATTGAATGACATAAATGCAAAGAACAAGAATAAAATATAAAAGATTAAGCTAACCAAACAAGCAAGTATCATCTAAATCAAAATAATAAATTAAAAGAAAGGAAAGAAACTCACCTTAGCTATTCTTTCTTTCAAACTTTCCTCCTC
>JAJIYU010020090.1:0-10557 GCA_030144865.1 Tinospora cordifolia | reverse complement strand
TTGCACTATTGAATTTATTCTAAGGCATGTGGTATTGAAAAATAGAAAGTCAAGTGTGTGTCACTTGTAAAGTAACACCGGCCTGACCCGCCAATTGGTTAAGTCCACCGTTAAAAATAATGGTGGTTATGTCCAAACTCTCAAATTAAAGAATGTGGGGGTTGGGGTGTTACAACCCCTCGGCTGTGATGCCGCACGCGAAGGTCAATGTCCGTCGGAGCACCGGCACATGTGACGTCATTCATTTTCTTTGAAAATCCAATTCAACTAATCATGCAGAAAATGTTTTTCTCAATGCATTAATCAAATAAAATTTCAGCATGCTTCCAATAGCATTCAAAATCATATCACTAGAATTTTCATATAAAGTAATACCGAAAATCAAAATACCAACGAAAGTCTTCAAATCTCAAAATATTCATCTAAAATCATTTAGAGGCATTTCAATGTATTCAAAATACTTCAAATCATGAAAAACTATACCATTGTTCAACATATGATATTTCACAAATAATACGCTCAAAGGCCAAAATTCCAAATAGTGTTTCAAAGTAGAAGACAATTTTATTTATACAAAATGACACAAGCTATGGCAACATGCCTCTGTTCCAAAATCTACATAAAAGTTTGAAATATAATTTAAAACAAAACAACTCTCTCTCAACAAACTCTCCACCATTCTCTAGGGTCTGACCAATCTTACTAAGCGCCATGCCCATGAACACCTAAAAAATAAAAGTAGGGTGAGCTCGAAAGCCCTGTGGATCTCTCCTATACATCACCAGCATTATACAAATTAGAATACAAAACTTGCACACACTTTCATTACATTAGAGCGTTTCAATCACTTTAGTGGTCTTTCTCGTCGAATTTCAGATTAACTAGAAGAGTTAACACACTTGGTATCCATAGTTGTGATCCTGGAGAGGATTCGGTGGTAATGCCTAATGGTCGTCTACCTTCGGGATCGTGATACAGGAAGAGAGATCATAATGATTCGCAGTCCAAGTATCACATAGCCTGTCGCAGTTTGGCCTAGTTTTGGAATATTCACAATGACGTTTTGGCTACACCGTAACAGGTTATATCTGTGATGTACTAGCAAACCACCCATTGCCCCGGTATGTGGAGTTCTTAATAAACCATTAATTTTCTTTAGTTTTACAATCAGTTATTCATTCGATACAAGAACATTATGACATGCATAAATAACTCAAATAATCAATGCGACCTAAGTTGTGCATTAATACAAATCAACATTTAACATTTCTATTTCTAAAAACCATTTTACCAAACATCATGTTGTCATGTCAATTAAATCTAATCAATTCCTAGCATGTTGCTAAATACAGTTAATATAGTTAAACATCATGTTTTATACGCGAAGTTTGCATAATACTAGAGAGCAAGAAAGTTTTGCCCACCAGTATATGTCAGATGAACCCTTGCGTCGCTCAACAAAGATACGCTGCTCCTTGACACTTACTACTCATCAATCTGAAACCACCATTCATAATTTTAATTTCTTGAATCACGAAAAGCCCCAAACAATGTCAATAACCATCATACATATCCTATAAAGATCATCTTATATCAAATTCCAAATAAAGGGTTCCCCAAAAATTCATATTTTCCCTTTTTACAATATCAACATGCAAAACTATATTCATTTTCTTCCAAATTAAGAATAAAACATATTTAAAACTGACCACTACTTCAAAGGATGAGCGGATCGAGTTTTATTAACTATCAAAGGAATTTCACCCTCCAAAACCTCCAGATCCTCTCAAAACTTGTTGATCCATCAAAAACTGCAAATGAACAGTCAAAACTTCTAGAATTTAGTGCAAAATTACTTATTCATTGATTTTAAAGAAAGATCTAAGCTCACCTTGCTCTAGCTCGTTCCGTGCTTCAAAAACCCCAATTTGCAGTATATCCACATATTAATCTATAAAACTTGAATCAAACAATTGAAGAGCGTTAGAGTTTTACCTTAGGATGTTAGATCCCCTTTGAAACAACTCTGAATTGCTCTCAGTTGCTCTCGGATCGTTTGTTGAAAATTTGGATCAAAATGAACATTTAATTTGGTTTGTAAAAAGCTTTTTCTCGTGTGAATAGTATCAAATGGTACTATTCCCGAGATTTTTTTTACTTAATCTCATTTTCATTCATTTTTTCCCAAACTTTATGTTATACTTGTATCCATTTAAAAATCATGTTTTTGGACATTATAATATTCATTTAATATTATATATATATATATATATATTAAAAATTAATTTTTGATGCGTTAGTGTTAAAAACTTTCGGGTATTAGAATCTACCCCCTTTAAAAGAAATATCGTCCTCGAAATTTGAATAGAGAGTACCTGCATAATGTGTCCACTCAGGTGATCATGGTAAAGATATCTGGGCACTTCCTTTGCATCTAACTCTATAGCTCCCAGGTTGCCTCATCCAGGTCATGATGCCTCCACAAGACCTTCACTAGGGGAATGCCCTTGGTCTTGAGACTCTGCACCTTACGATCAAGTATGCTAACATTTGGTTCCTCGCAAGTGGCATCATCCTAAAATACTATGTCCTCCCACTGTATAATATGAAAATAGTCTGGCTGGTACTTCCGGAACATCAACACATGGAACACATTATGTACTAAGGACATTCTGTTTGGCAAATTTAGCTCATAAGTACATGCACCAACCCTTCTAAGAATCTCAAACGGACCAATATACCATGATGCTAGCTTCCCCTTTACTCCAAATCGTTTAATATCCTTTTGTGGGCTAATCTTCAAGAATACTCGATCACTTGTTGGATTTCTAGGTGATTCCTCCTCTTGTTAGCATAGCTCTTTTGTTTACTTTGTGTTGTGGCTAGCCTCTTCTTGATCTGCTTAACCTGCAGATTCATCTCTTCGATCAACTTAGGTTCAGTGAATACCAGGTCTACAAAATCTACCCAATAGATGGTGATCTACAGGGTCTGCCATAGAGCGCCTCATATGGAGCCATCCTGATGCTCGCCTGATAACTATTATTATAGGCAAACTCAGCTAAATGTAGATGCTTGCTCCAATTACCTTTGAAATCCATGAGCTACGCTCTCAGCATATCCCAAAGTGTTTGCATGACCCTCTTTGACTGGCCATCTATCTATTGGTGAAATGTTGTACGCATGGTGAGTCGGGTTCTCAATTCCTTCTATAAGCTCTACCAAAACTGAGATGTAAATCTGGAATCTGTATCTGACACTATCGTCTTGGGAACACCATATAGTCGCACAATCTCTCTCACATAAAGCTCACCTAGCTTACTAACTGTGTAAGTAGCTCAAATAGGTAGAAAGTGCGATACCTTTGTTAGCTGATCTACTATGACCCAAACAGTGTATTCCTTTTTTTGACTTCTCGGCAGGCTTCTAACAAAATCCATTGCAATGATGTCCCACGTCCATTCTAGAATCAAAAGTGGTTACAATAATCCTAAAGGTTTCCTATACTCGACCTTCACATGCTGACAAGCCAGACACCAAGAGACATACATGGCTATGTTTCTCTTCATCCCTTTCCACCATAAGGTTTTCTTCAAATTCTAGCACATTTTATCACCACCTGGATGCATAGTGTACTTCGTTTCATGTGCCTCATCTAGTATGGTTCTTTTCATATGTCTAGAACTCAGTACGCAGATTCTATGTCTCAATCTCAGTGCACCATTTGTATCAATCCTAAAATTTGTATGTCTGCCCTTTTTGACGCTCTTTATCAACTCTGTAATCCACTTATCATATTTTTGCTCCTCTCTGATCTAGCGTAAAATATCAGGTTGGAAAGTTACTAGATACAAATATGCCTGTGTCTCATCTGTAGTTATACCCAAATTATACTAACTAATCAGTTGATACATCTATCCCACTTCCTCATCCTTCCTGCTAGATTTTCTACTAAGAGCATCTGTCACTACATTTACGTTGCCCGGATGATAGTGGAGCTCATAGTCATTAAGGAACTCAATCCATCTCCTCTATCTGAGATTCAGTTCATTCTAAATATAGATATACTTGAGACTCTTATGGTCTAAATACAAGTCAAAGCTCTCACCATAAAGATAATGCCTCCAGATCTTTAGTGCAAACACGATCTCTGCAAGCTCTAGATCGTGTGTGTGGTAATTAAGCTCATGTGGCTTTAACTGTTGTGAAGCAAAAGCCACTGCCTATCCCTTTTGCATCGAAACTACACCCAAGCCACTCAATGACGCGTTAATACATTGGGTGTACCTCACATCATGAGTAGGTGTGATCAATACTAGTGTTGTAGTCAACTGTTTCTTCAACTCTTGAAAATACTGCTCACACTAATCACTGCAAATAAAATTTTCATCCTTTCTGGTTAACTGTGTGATTGGACCCGCCAATTTCGAGACATCCTTAACGAATCTGTGGTAGTATCCTGCTAACCCAAGAAAACTTCTGATATCTGTGACTGTAGTAGGCTGCATCCAGTTGGATACTGCAGCAACTTTTTCTGGGTCTACCGATATCCCATATGCTGAAACAATGTGGCCAAGGAACTTGACCTGCTGCATCCAGAACTCAGTTGCTAAATTTGGCATACAATTCATTCTTCATCAATACCTCCAAAACAATATGCAAGTTTTGTATGTGCTCAGCTTCAGAACGGGTATAGATCAGAATGCCATCAACGGACACTATGACAAACTAATCAAGGAATTGGCTAAAAACTCTATTCATTAGATCCATGAATGTGGCTAAAGCATTAGTCAAAACAAAAGGCATCACTATAAACTAAAAGTGACCAATCCACATTTTGGAGGCTTTCTTTTGTATATCAAACTCCCAAATTCTCAATTGATGATACCGTGACCTCAGATCTATCTTAGAAAAATATTGTGCTCCACTTAGCTGATCAAAGAGGTCATCAATTCTTGGCAATGGGTACTTGTTCTTGATGGTCACATGATTCAGTTTTCGATAGTCTATACACGGTCTTATGGATATGTCCTTCTTCACAAATAGTAATGGAGCTCACTATGAAAACTCAGTTTTTCTAATGAACCCCTTCGCCGAAAGCTCATCCAATAGTGTCTTTAGCTCAATCAACTCCACAGGTGTCATTATGTACGGTGGAATAGCAATGGGGTTAGTACAAAGATGCAATTCATCCTAAACTCTACCTGTCTATGCGGTGGAAGTCTAGGTAGATCCTCTGGGAACACATTTGTATATTCCTCCACCACAAGAATCCTCTCAATATCCTTGGTTACCTCTACATCTTCATCTAGAAACTGCCTGAGGTCCTCTTTCTGCTTGATAGAATACAATAATGTTAGCATCGGACGCCTAGGCAATTTCTTCATAGCCCCATCTATCTTAAATATTTCCAAAGATGTTAATTGTACAATGACACTTCTCCTTTGGCAATCTATATGTGCCTAATATTGGGTCAACCAATTCATTCCCAATATCACATCATAACCACTATAAACAGAGATTAGCTAGAATCAATCGGACTTTGAATTTGAGTTCAATTGTATCGTAGATCTTTGAACTCACTGTGTCGCCTATCGGCATAACAATATCTAATGGTACAACCAATGGGCTTGTAACCAATTTTAATCTGTTGACTAACTCTTCAGAAATAAAAAACCTTGTAGCACCAAAATCAAATAATACCTACACAACAACACCAAATAACATAAACGTACCCTCCACTACATGAAGGGATCCATTTGTCTCTCTGCTACATACAACTTGGCCTGGTTTCTCTGCTGTGTCTGCGACCATGTCTACTACCTCTGCTATGGGCGACTACTCTATCCCTACACTGGTTGCTGCTAAGTTGGGGTTAGTGCTCTGATAGGACAATGCTTGGCTAAATGTCATTTTTTATTACATACAAAGCATAACCCTAGCCTCTTTGCTTACTCTCTCTCCTATGACCAAGTGTAATCAGGCCAAGTGTTCATCTGGCTCAGTGCTCATCTGGCCAAGTGTAGTCTACTACTGCTGCTTTCTGGTAGCCTGAGTTTGATTGCAAGTGGTAGGTGCTCTAGATGTCTATTGTCTACCCTGTCTCAATTGTGGGGCTTTTGTAGTCTGATCTGGGTGTGGTTTCTTCTGCCTGCTCCTCAAAGACTGCTCAAACTCTAGATCACTCTTAACAAACTATGCCTGCACCACCTCTTCTCTCAAGGTAGTTAGTCTCAATGGTGTGATCACTTTCCTAATATCCAATCTCAGGCCCTTGTGAACCTGTTAGCTTTGGATTACTCGTCCATAATCACCTCCAGGCAAAACCTAGACAGTTTAGTACATTTTTGCTCATACACTGAAACTGTCATAGTCCTCTGCATCAGTCTAACAAACTTTGATTGCAGTAGAGTCATCTATGTTGATGAGGAAAAAAGTCTCATAGAACAATGTCTTGAACTCCTCCCAAGACATCGCTGACTCGTTGATGGTGGGATAACTCATGATCATTCATCACCAATGGTAGGTTGGTCCTACCATCTAATGTATTGCTAAAGCTACTCTCCTAGGCCCAGCCACCCCCATCACCGTCAAATGCTTATCCATCTCTATGAACCATCTCTCTATTGCAATATGATCTGTTACACCATCAAATGTGTTGGGATGCAGCTTTTGAAACTCTAACACTTGATCTCGCTGCTACCTATCATAACTAGCAGATCGTCACGGTCTCACAGTATTTATACACATAACACTCTGCTGAACCTAAGGCTGTATCAATAGCTCTGAAGGTACTGGTGATGGTGTAGGTAACTGTGTTGGTATTGGAGAGTGTGATGACTCAGGGGGATGTCGAGTCCTCATGGCCTGCTCCACTACCCTCTGAATCATATATGTGAGCACCTCTAGTGATACCATAATAGTAGCTGGTACTGCTTTCCCAGGCATACCCTCATCCCAATTGGCTAGCTCATCACTAGCCTATTCTCTGGGCCTACCTCTACGAGGTCTACCTCTTCCTCTCCCTCCTGGCATTATCTACAAGTAAAAAAAAAAAATCATTTTCAGTATCCCATTTTTAATCATACTGATGTAGAAAAAAATTACCATTTGTAAACAAGCATAAATTCATTTCTACTTCAATCTGGATACCATGACTTGTGATAATAACCATTCAGTTTTAACCCACTTATTCCCTTTTTATTTTCATATTACTGTGACTCTAAATTCATATCTCTAAGTTCTCGATTTCTCCCAGTGGCCTAAAGATTTATGCTTCTTAGTCAACAACAATTTGTTTGTTTCTGGGTACAAGAATTCATGTATCAATACTCAAAATAATCATATTACATGTATCACACACAAACACCTTACAAACAATTAAACAATGCATGCCGACATAGTAGAATCTATATTCCATTACGACTACTATAATTATGCCAAATCATGGTCTCCAAGGATGACACAAAATCTACCATACGTGACCATCACATTAAAGTAGAATACAGTGCATGCAAGTTCTTCCAAAAAGTCCATTCATTGCCCATTATAATTCCACAAGTGTCTCGCTCCCTAAGGCTAACGCAAAACCCAACTTACACGACTGTCCCATACCTAGTAAAATACAGTGTGTACAAGTTTTTCCTAAGAATTGATCACTCACCATACATGGTCTGTCATTCTTCGAATCCAAGATTCCTCCCTACGTCTAAATTTCTATGCATCCCATAACAACATAGAAATTAGAAATACAAGATCCTCCTTAATCGAGTCCTGAACAAAACAAGTGTATTACACACACATTATCATTCTCTAACTTATTTCCCAATAGCTTTTATTCAGATCCACTATGCTTCGAAGACACCACCCAATCTTTTCTTAGACCTAAGGTTTCAATACTTGGCTAGCTAATTCAGTTGTTGAATCACCAAGTTCAAACTCTATCTCACTTCTATGTGATGTCATCTATCCCAAGTTATAGAACTTTCCTAAGTAATGCAACATTCATAGAGAGTATGGCTCAATCATGGGCCTATTACTCGTACTTGAATCAAAATTTGACCTTTCCAAAGTAGCGCATCACACGCAAGGAGTAGTACTCAATCCACAAGGCTACTACCCATACTTGAATCTGTCTTCAACTGAAAACTCAAGCATGTTGACTCCACCAAAATCTTTTTTGGACTTCTACCCACCTAGTAGATGGATTCTATTCATTTTATTCACTCGTCGAAAGTCCAATCTAGTAGAAATTCTTTTCCGATGAAAATCAAACTCGGTGAATTTTTACTTTTGTGAAAAATTTGTTCTGGCGCTACTGGCCAATCAAGAAATATGTATGAAATCTTTCCCAGAGAGCTACAACCTTACCTCTGATACCAAAACTTGTCACACCTCGGCCCCTGTGCCAGAATCCCCATCGCGCCTTTGTCAAGCCTTATGCAACACACTAGCAGGCATGCCCCTTGGCTATGATGCTGCATGCCAGGGTCGATGTATGCCAGAGCACCTGGACAAGTGACTTCATTCGTTTTCTTTGAAAATCCAATTCAACTCATCATGCAAAACTATTTTTTTTTCGATGCATTGATCGAATAAAATTTCAGCATGCTTTAAATAACATTCAAAATCATATTACCAAAATTTTCTTATAAAGTAATACCAAATATCAAAATATGAGCAGAAGTCTTCAAATCTCAAAATATTCATCTATAATCATTTAGAGACATTTCTATGTATTCAAAATACTTCAAATCATGAAAATTGTACCATTGTTCAACATATGATATTTCACAAATAATAGCCTCAGAGGCCAAAGTTCCAAATAATCTTTCAAAGTAGAAGACGATTCTATTTATACAAAATGACATAAGCTTTGGCAACATGCCTCTATTTCAAAATCAACACAAAAGTCTGAAATATAATTAAAAACAAAACAACTCTTTCTCAACAAACTCTCCACCAGTCTCTAAGGTTTGACTAATCTCATTGAGTGCCATAGCCATGAGTACCTAAAAAATAAAAGTGAAGTGAGCTTGAAAGCCCAATGGATCTCTCTGATACATCACTAGCATTATACAAACCAGAATACAAAACATGCACACACTTTCATTACATTAGAGCATTTCAATCACTTTATTCGCCTTTCTCATCAAAATTTAGATTAACCAAAAGAGTTAACGCTCTTGGTATCCCTAGTCGTGATCTTGGAACTAATCTGAGGGTAACACCTAATGGCCCTCTACCTTCAGGATAACGATATAAGAAAAGAGATCATAATGACTCATAGTTCGATTATCACACAACCTATCGCAATTTGACCTGGGCTCAGGATACCCACAATGACGCTCTAGCTACACCGTAGCATGTCATATCTGTTATGTACCAGCAGACTGCCCATCACCCCAATACATGGAGTTCTTAATAACCATTAATCTTCTTTAGTTTTACAATCAATTTTTCATTCAATACAAGAACATCATAACATTCATAAATAATTGAAATAGTCAATGCGACCTAAGCTGTGCAATCATACAAATCAACATTTAACGTTTCTATTTCTAGAAAGCATTTAACCAAACATCATGTTGTCATGTCAATTGAATCTGATCAATTCCTAGCATGTTGCTAAGTACAAGTAATGTAATAAAACATCATTTTTACACTCAAAGTCTGCATAATACTAATGAGCAAGGAAGTCCTGCCCACATGTATATGTCGGATGAACCCTTGCGCCACTCAACAGAGATGTGCTGCTCCTCGACACTCACTACTCATCAATCTAAAACCAACATTTATAAATTTAATTTCCCAAATCATCGAAACCTCCAACCTACATCAATAACCATCATACATAACTAATCAAGATCATCCATATCAAATTCAAAATAAAGGGTTCCCCAAAATTTCCCTTTTTACCATATAAACATGCAAAATTATATCCATTTTCTTCCAAATTAAGAATAGAACATATTTAAAACTGACCACCACTTCAAAGGATGAGTGGATTGAGTTTTATTGCCTATCCAATGAATTGCACCCTCCCAAACCTTTCCCCAAAATTTAGATTTTCCCTTTTTACCATATCAACATGCAAAACTATATTCATTTTCTTCCAAATTAAGAATAGAACATATTTAAAACTAACCGCTACTTCAAAAGATGAACGGATCAAGTTTTATTACCTATCAAAGGAATTTCACCCTCCAAAACCTCCAGATTCTCTCAAAACTCGTAGATCCATCAAAAACTATAAAGGAACAATCAAAACTTCCAGATTTAGTCTAAAATTACTTATTCATTAATTTAAAAGGAAGATTTAAGCTCACCTTGCTCCGGATTGTTCTGTGCTTCAAAAACCCCTATTTGCAATAAATCCACCTATTAATCTAATACTTGAATCAAACAATTGAAGAGCATTAGAGTCTTACCTTAGGATGTTAGGTGAATACCCCAGAATTTTATCAAATAATTTAAAATAAATAAAATAAGTTAAGTGAATTAATTTCAAAGATTTTAAGAAATTTTGGGTGCAAATTGTGGGTTGGCACATGAAAA
>JAJIYU010020089.1:0-10550 GCA_030144865.1 Tinospora cordifolia | reverse complement strand
ACGAGGTATGGTCACTTTGAGTTTACAGTGATGCCTTTTGGGTTGACCAATGCTCCAGCCGCATTCATGGATCTCATGAACAGAGTCTTCAGCCAGTTCTTAGATCAGTTTATCGTAGTTTTTGTGGATGACATTTTGATATTTTCCCTTACAGATGCTGAGCCCGAGCAGTACTTGCATATAGTCTTGGAGATCTTGAAAAAGAACCAGTTATATGCCAAATTTAGCAAGTGCGAGTTCTGGATGAAGAAAGTCAAGTTTCTTGGCCATATAGTCTCAGCTGAGGAAATAGCAGTGGACCTAGAGAAAGCACAAGCAGTATCTGACTGGAAGCAACCCACCACAATTACAGAGATCAGGAGTTTTCTTGGGTTAGCTGGGTACTACCACAGGTTTATTAAAGATTTCTCTAAGTTAGCGAGTCCAATGACAAAGTTGACCAGGAAAGGAGAAAAGTTCATTTGGAATGACAAGTGTGAGGAGTCATTTTAGGAATTGAAGAGACGGTTAACTTTGGCACCAGTTTTGATTACACCTACCCATGGTGTGAAGTACACCTTGTGCACAGATGCATTATTCAGTGGATTGGGTGCAGTGCTAATGCAGGAAGGACAAGTAGTGGCTTATGCTTCACGGTAGCTGAAGCCACATGAGTAGAATTACCCCACACACGATCTGGAGCTTGCAGCAATTGTGTTTGCACTTAAGATTTGGAAGCATTATCTTTATGGTGAAAACTTTGATTTATATTCAGACCATGAGAGCCTCAAGTATATCTATACTCAGAAAGAACTGAATCTTCGCCAGAGGAGATGGCTAGAGTTCCTGAATGATTATGACTTTCAGCTGTACTATCATCCAGGCAAGTTGAATGTGGTGGCTGATGTGCTTAGCAAATATCTAGTCGTAAGGATGAGGAGATTGCACATATGTATCAGCTGATTAGTCAGTACAATATGAGTATAGATATAGATGAGAGACATGCCTATTTGTATGTAGTGACTTGCCAGCCAGATATTTTACGCCAGATCAAGGGGGAGCAGAACACCGATAAATGGATTTCAGATCTAATTGAGGGCATCAAACAGGGTAAACATACAGATTTTCGGCTTGATTCAGATGGTGCATTGAAATTAGGGGATAGACTCTGTGTTTCTAGCTCTGGACAGGCGAAAGGAACCCTACTGGACGAGGCACACCAGACTAGATACACTATGCATCTAGGTGGGGATAAGATGTATCAAAATTTGAAGAAAACCTTCTGGTGGAGAGGGATGAAGCGAGACATTGCTCGATACGTCTCCCGGTGTCTGACTTGTTAGCAAGTGAAGGCTGAACACAAGAAGCCATCAGGATTGTTACAACCACTTCCAATACCAGAATGGAAGTGGAATAGTATTGTGATGGACTTTGTCAGCGGCCTGTCGAGAAGTCTAAGAGGGGAAGACACTGTATGGGTCATCATGGATCGGTTGACGAAGGTAGCGCACTTCCTACCTATTCGATCTATTGATACAGTGAGTAGACTGGGTGAGCTATATGATCGAGAGATAGTGAGACTGCATGGGGTTCCCAGAGCTATAGTGTCAGACAGAGATGCTAGATTTATGACTCAGTTTTGGCAAAGTTTACAGAAGGAACTGGGAAGCAGACTCACCATGAACACAACATTTCACCCACAGACAGATGGACAGTCAGAGAGGGTCATTCAGATACTTGAGGATATGCTAAGGGTATGTGCCATGGACTTCAGAGGTAATTGGAGCAAGCCTTTACCATTAGCTGAGTTTGCATATAATAATAGTTATCAAGCGAGCATTGGGATGGCTCCATATGAGGTACTCTATGGCAGACCCTGTAGATCACCATCTTGTTGGGCAGATTTTGAAGACCAGGTACTCACTAGACCCGAGTTCATTGAGGAAATGAGCTTGCAAGTGAAGTAAATCCAGAAGAAGCTAGCTACCGCACAGAGCAGACAGAAGAGTTATGCTGATAGAAGGAGAAAACCCCTAGAATTCCAACCAGGTGATCGAGTATTCTTGAGAGTTAGTCCACAGTAAGGGATCCGAAGGTTTGGAGTGAAGGGGAAGCTAGCACGACGGTACATTGGTTCATTTGAAATCATTAGACGGGTCGATGCATGCGCTTATGAAATGGATTTGTCGAACAGATTGTCCTCAATACATAATGTGTTCCATGTTTCGATGCTTTGGAAGTACAAGCCAGATCCTTCTCATGTTATCCACTGGGAGGATATCATACTTCGAGACGATGCTACTTACAATGAGCCAGCTGTCAGAATTCTTGATTGTAAGGTGCAGAGTCTCAGGACCAAGGACATACCCCTAGTCAAAGTCTTATGGAGGCATCATAACCTGGAGGAGGCGACCTGGGAGTTAGAGAGTGAGATGCAGAAGAAGTACCCAGATCTCTTCGCTAGGTCTGAGTGATTGGACACATTACACAGATACTTTCTATTTAACTTTCGAGGACAAAATTTCTTTTAAGGGGGGTAGATTGTAATGCACCAAAATTTTCAAATGCATATAAATCAAAAATAGATTTTTAAAAATTATGAAATAAATGTAAAAATGTGTTAAAACATGTTTTAAATGATTATTATATAGTATGATATGAAAATAAAATAAATCAGGGTGTTTGATAATGGGGAAAATGTTGAAAAAATAAGATCTCACACTGGTGACCGCGGTCAATAAAGGCTGACCACAGTCCTCAGTGGAAAATCACGGGAAAAACAAGATCTCACACTGTTTTCATTGTCGGTACATCCTGGTGCGTCTTCTGTTGTGCGTTTCCAGATGCTGTAGTTTGCCACCCTCAGTTCCCATTTGATCTGAGCTGCAGGAACTTGCTGAACGCCTCATCTCGTTGGGCCGCTGCTAGTGCTTCTTCAGTTGGGCGTTTTCCTATTGTTACTGTCCACCATAGTACCGCTGCTAGTGCGTCTTCAGCTTTCATTGCTGCTGGTGATCCTGGTGCGTGATTTGGTCCAGTTGCAACAAGGCTGTCACAAGCTCAAAAAAAATCACCCTGTTTGATTCGTGAAGAACCTTTAGTAGCAGAAAATTTCTTAGATTGGATTTTTGCACAGAAAATTTCTCAAAGAAAAAAAAAATCAGAATTTCAATTGTTCATTTGAGAAATTTTTGAGAGAGTTTTGGAACATTGAAATGTGAAGAACAAGTTTTCAAAAGGGGGTTTCGACGTTCGAAATGCTTTTGGAATTTTGGTGAGCTCCGTTTTGCTCTCTAATAGCTGTTTTAGATAATTTGTGTTAATGTTTTTGAGAAATTTAAAATTTATGTTTGGATTCACAATAGATTTGGGCATCAAAGAGTTGTGTCAACGAGGAACGAATAGGGGTTTTTAGAGTAGGAAGGTATAAAATATATTTTTACTTTAATTTTGAGATTGCAATTAGTCTTGAATGAATTAATTGGATTATTTAAATTATATGAAATGTGAAGAACAATATTAAATGTTGAGGCAGATCAGAAACAAAAATAGAGAATTTTGGGGATCTTTTAGTTGTAAGTTATATGCTCTAAATTCATGTTTCCTTAAAAATGATTTTTTATTTATGATTATGGAATTACTAAATTGATTTGGATGATAATGATTACCGAAGTTTAGGAAATTTATCATTTACGTGATATTTGGTGCATGAAATGAAGTTTAGGAAACCTTATTTTAATAGGAAGTGATTTAACTGAATATGAATGAACTGCTTTTGAAAATTTATTTAGTTGACAATGATTTCTATTTTCAGAATAAAAGTTTAGGAACTGAAAAATATTTGCTCTGATATTGTTGAGAGAAATGTAATCCTATAGATCTAAAACCCCTGAGTTGATATTAGTGGGAATAAATTATTTCTAGAGAATAAGTATGAAGGATTGGATTTGAAGGCTTAGAGATAACTTTGGGTGATGATTAATATTTTAGGAGATTAGCACAGATTTTAGATTGAGAAGTCTTATTTTGTTCGTAAAAGAGTTACTGGATGATTTTAATATATATATAAAAAAGGGAAATTATATAAACTTAAGAAAATTTTCAAATAAAAATGAATGTGAATAGGAGGAACTTGGGAATAAATTAATAAATTCTCTTGATTTAATTTCAGTTCAAGGATAGTGGAGGTGACGCGGAGGTGCGAGCGACTACAGAAAAAAATTTATGTGGGTGTGATTATCATTCTCCCTAGCCTTATTTAGATTTTGAATGCAAAACATGATGCGTGTTTACATTTAATGTAACTAGAAGCATGCTAGGATATTTTGTGAATTTTTGTTTGGAATGATGTATGTGAATCCAAAATGACTGGTTATATTGCTTTAGTATTTTGCATAGTTAGTTCCATTGAAGCATTTTTCTTGAATGTTCAAGCATGCGAACTTCTTCATTTGAAAATTTATTTTATGTTGATGGCTGATTGGCATGACTTGGAATGAATTGTGAAATTAAAGAAGATTAAAGGATGATTAAGAACACACGTACTGGTGCGATGGACGAGCCAACGACGCATCGTGAGTTTTCTTGCGATGGACTAGCCTTAAGCGGATTGTAGGTCCCCCACTAGAGAGCTGTCTGTGACAGCTGATATGGTCTTCGAAAGTTGGTGATGGCTGGAGAGCGTTACCCCTTCCTTAGGCTGTGGTCCCCACGGTATGGCTGTATAGCGTACCCGGATTCGCTCCCGGATCACAGGGGGCTTACCGAGAGGGTTATGAACTCTTTCAGTCTTAGGTTATAACAAAACAAATAAATGTGTGAAATGCCTAATGTAATGAAAGTGTTTGCATGTTTTGTTTTCTGATTTAAATAATGCTAGCGATGTATAGGTATGATCCACTGGGCTCTCGAGCTCACCCCCTTTCTTTTTCAGGTGATTTTTTTTAGATAGCACGAGTTGACGGACATCGCGGAGGACTCAGTTGTTTGAAACCTCACCGAAGAGGTTGATAGTCTTTGCTGCGCATTTTACCTTTGTATTTGACTGAGCTAGGCATGTGCCCATTTTCTTTTCTTTTGGTCTAAACATTTTACACTTGATTAAATGTTTTGGAATTATTTTAGAGACTTTTAAATTGTTCAACTTTGAACTTGATGTTGCTCATTTCATTTATAATTTTATTGATGCTTTTTATTTCACTTGAAATTTCATGGCTCCAATTTATTTACATAGAAGTTTTATTTCAAAAAAAATTGGTGCCTATTTAAAAGAATTTTATTTCCCGAATGAGATAGAAATAGAAAAATCTGATAAATGATTTTAGTAGCGCTCCGGCTCTCGGCGGATGACATGGCGGCAGCTTCCCAGTTGAATGGGCGCGCCTTCTAGTTGCGCGACCCGAGGGAACTCGCGGGAGGGCCGGGGTGTTACAAGGTGCAAAGGTCGTTCTTTGTTATCAGGTGGGCGGGATTCTCTTGCTCACTAGTATTATGTAGGCTTGAAGTTCAAGGCATGATGTTTGTATAGCCTAGGATGTTAGATGCATGCTAGGGTGTGTATAATTCTTGGATGCCTTGATTGATGATTGAGCATAACGTCTGGTTATATGCTTTCAGTATTTGCTTTAATATGCGGCATAATGTCTGGTTATTTATATCATTTGCTACATGATTTAGATACCTTGATTGATGATTGGGTATGGAATGAAATCTATTGAAACTAAAGAAGATTAAATTAAGATTTAATAATTCAACGTACCGGGGCGATGGCGGTATCTGTCGATGACTCGTGGTCGTGGCCATATTTGCCGCACGACATCTTCCAAATCCCATCGTTGGTGTTCTTAACGAAGCCTCCTGTGAGGGCTGAGAGTTCCTCAGACAGGTGAACATTGGCTGTACACCATTACACTTTTTCTTGGACGATGTGACAGGTCGTGAACGGTATTGTAGCTCGAGACAATACCGGCTAGGATCGATTTCGTGTCATCGAGGGACATCGGGAGTATAGCTCTTTCGGTCTTAGATTACGACAAAACAAATGATGGTTTGAAATGATTAATGTAATGAAATGTGTGCATGTTTTGGATTTTTGGTTTATATAATGCTCGTGATGTGTAAAGATGATCCACTGGGCTCTCGAGCTCACCCCATTTTCTTTTACAAGTATTCGTAGAGGTGGAGTACGCTAGTTGGCCCATTGATTCAGGGATTGTTAGGTGATCTCGCTGGGAGGTCGCTGTTGGACTTGTATTCTTGTTTTTGTCTCAATTTTCACAAATCATGTATATATTTTGAACAGGCCGTGTGGCCAAATATTTCTTTTTGGGACTATTGTACATTTCTAAAACGTTGTTGGGAAATTGGCTCTGTGAGCCTATTTTGGGTCATAGATTTGAGATGTTGCCTTCATAGGCTAATAACATGTATATGGTTAGTCTTACTTGAACCCTGCTATATGGGTTGGTGATTTTGATGGTTTCCGCTACAGAAATTTGTTTTTTATTATAAATTTACTGTGAAAAATCTGGTGAAGTGTTTGAAATTATTTTTCTGAGTTATGATATTCGTCGATAGACATAGTAGGATGCTTATCAAGATTGATATGTTTTCTCATTTTATAAAATTGAGAACAGTTTTAGTGAGTTGTAAAGAGGTTGACGACCCCTGGTTACCGACGGATCAGACCCACAGAATTGTGAAAAGTCCCGCGCGCACATTAGCTAAGCCGAGGGGAGCGGTTACCTATCACTAGGCCCGACGTGACGCATGCAGGAGGACTTGGGTTCTGATCCGGGGGCTCGGGGTGTTACAATATCGTATGGTTTGGCCCTAGGTGATTTTCCTTCAAAAACTTTCCTTATTTAAGACCTACTGAGGTCACTAGGCAAATGAAAATTTAAATCTTGGTCAATTGTTCTAATTTTTGGATATTTCATTCATTTTGTTAGTTCATGCCATTCCATTTTGTTTTAGGTCATTTCGTTCCCCCGAAGTACTTTAAACGACAATTCTTTCTAATTTGGACCCCTTGAAGGTCGTTTGGCAAATGAAAACCCTAACCTTGACCAATTGTTCTAATTTTTGGATATGTTGTCCCCTTAGTTGGTTCATGTCACCTTACTTCATTTCAAGTTGTTTTGAGTCCCTAAGGGGCACTAAATGAGAGTTTTGGAACCTACCAAATTTAGTCCTAAAATGAGCCCGGTATCATTTTGCACCCAAATTTCACTGAGTAAATGATAAATTTCATTTAATTAAGTGCAAAGAATTTTGGATATTACATAACCGTTAGATGCTATGGTGTTTATAGTTTCATTCACATGAATCCAATAAACTACTTGTTTATTGTGTTACCACGGTACTCTCTATGTTACTGTGGTAAAACGAGGTCATCCTCGCAGTTTGCTATGTGCAGCATTGAGATAGTCACAAGGTATTTTGAAAATCGCATCCCTTGCGCATTTTCATTTCTTTCGAGACTTCAACTTTTCAAACCACATGTTATAAATCTTAAAACTTGAATTAGGTAGAGGTATGTTATACTTTCTCCATTCTTTTTATCACTTTGGAATGACTTAAAATCTACCTGTGTGCTGATATGCAAAAGAAAATGAATATTACTTTAACACCCCAACCGCCAAGAGATAGGTTTAAGCTCAACCACAAGGCGGGTTGGGTCCTATGTTATACTTACAAGCACACAACTTGTATCTCAATTCCTTTATTCTACCACTTATTGAAATACTCATAAATACACTTCCATTGAGTTTAAAATTCAACAAGATAATACAAGTGAATAAAGGAAAACTTCAAACTCTTTATTTATAAAATAAAGAAATATTTTATTAAATTCATATAATCAAAAGAAAGAGTACATAACTCTAAAATTTAAAATAAAAATTCAGCGAAAGTCTTTATTCAAAATTTGGGCAATATGCCCTTATATAGAAACTTTCTAAAAATAGATTTTATAATCCCTTAGTAAGCTTGATCATGCATTTCAAATTCCTAAAACATAAAAGGAAGGTGTGAGCACATAGCCTAGTGGATCATTCATCAAACTACTAATTTACTAATTCAAATCAAAAGTACATCCAATTTCAATCACTTACAAACATTAAGTATATGCAAAGAACATGTCCACATTCCAAGTATTTTAAAACACATCCACACTTAGTGATGTTACTTATCTACACTAAGTATATGCAAAGAACACTCATAGCATCACTTAGACTACTATGATGGTACGTGATTTTTATCTTCACTTTCTCATATTTAATTTCAAATAAATATGAAACAAGATCATAATAATTAATATTAGAATTTAAATAATCAAGAGAACATGGAAAACATACATGGTATGCTTGAAAATTAAAAAATAAGCCTAAACATGGTTTCTAAGCATGTTATGCTATCATGTATGAATTAAAACATGAAAACATGTTAAATTGAAAATAAATTTTGATCAAACATGCTTCAAACTGAAATATAAACATGCTGAAAATTAAAAACAAACATGAATATACTAAAGACTTGAAGTAGTAAAGAAGGAGTTCTAGAAATCCCCTCTACCTTAGTAGTGGTTCCTTAAAAAATTTTAGCAAAGCTTCCCCCCAACGTGTAGCACTTTCACACACCAGAAAAATCACTTAAAACAACTCACTATAAGACTAAAATTAGAACTTCTCACACAAGAGAGAAAAGAGAAGTGAGAAGAGATGCCAAGAAGAGGGAAAGACCAAACAAAGAGGGAAGCATCAACTTGTTGCTTTGGGATGAGATGAAAGTGAGCAAGGGGGTTTATATAGATGTTCATGAGAGCATATGAGATGTCCTAGGGCAGCCTTAGGCAGCTTGGGCATCTCACAAAAATTTGGGCAAGTTTTTATACATAAAGGGGATGGCTTGCATAAAGAGGGCAAGTGTGCTTATAGTTGGCAAGTGGGACCACTATGGCTTTCTAATTCAAAAGATATGAGTAAAATCTTGTTTCCTAACTATGTGTGAACACAAAGGAGGTTTAAATCATATTCTAATTCAAATGGGACGTCCCCTATGTGCTCATGACAACTTTCCTTTTTGGTTTCCTTGGTTGCTCATCACAAAACACACAATGAATACTTTCCCATTTTCTTATTTCTTGGACATCAAGCATAAGTGTACAATATCAAATTTGAGGGGACACCATATAATAGTCAAAGATGCTCATCTTGGTTTCAAGAAATTATCTAAATAGGGCTGCTCACATGTGCGCACACACACATGTACGTGGTTAGGTCGATTTTGGCTTAAGTGGGTGTGGGTGTACACAATCAAGTAGGGGTGGCTATGACTTCATGGGTTCATAAAAATCAAGTAAAAATTAATATCTCCTTGTTTACATAGAATTATGATTTATATCATATAGTTTTGGAATCACATGAACCTAATGCGCATTTTAAGGTATGGTTTGACCCTAGGTGATTTTCCTTAAAAAACTTTCCTTATTTAAGACCCACTGTGGTCACTAGGCAAATGAAAAGTCAAATCTTGGCCAATTGTTTTGATTTTTGGATATTTCATTCATTTTGTTAATTCTTGTCATTCCATTTCGTTTTGGGTCATTTCGATCCCCTAAAATACCTAAATGATAATTCTTTCTAATTTGGACCCCTCGAAGGGCGTTTGGCAAATGAAAACCCTAACCTCGACCAATTATTCTAATTTTCGGATATGTTGTCTAATTAGTTGGTTCATGTCACCTTCATTTCAAATTGTTTTGGGTCCCTAAAGGTCACCAACTGAGACTTTCAAAAACCTGCCAAATTTAGCCCTAAAATGAGCCTAGTTTCATTTTGCACCTAGTTTCACTAAATTGATCATGAATTTCATTTAATTAAATACAAAGTTTTCAAGGTATTACAATTACTAAACATATGTTAAACAACTATTGGTTTTGAATAAAAAATGGAGTGTCATTACGGTTCATTGGGCTTTTAACATCTAAACATGAATCTTTGCAAACAACAGAGTGTTATACCTTATCTTGCTAGGTGATGCTTTTGTCCTGTCTAACGAGTGTCCTTAGTTGCTTCCCATGTGCTATTATGTAACACCCCAATCCCGTTATCTTTAAGCATTGGACATAACCACCATTCTTTTGACAGTGGTCTTAACCAATAGGCAGGTCAGGCCGGTGTTACTTTACAAGTGATGCACACTTATTCTTTTCTTTTTCAATATCTCGTGCCTTACTATAAAATTTCAAGAATACAAAATTTTTACTTCAATAAAATCAAGGCAAATTAAAAGAGATAAAGAAATTCAAACTATTTTATTCATAATAGAAAGAAAAATTTAAAGTTCTAAAATTCTCAAAGAAAAACTAATTATTACAGCGAAAAACTTTAAAATACTTTTCAATAGAAAAACATAAAAACTTTGGGTAACATGCCTTTAAAGATTCTAAAAATAATAAGGTAGAAACTTTCTAAGGACTATCCATGTTCAACTGCTTCATAGGTTTCACGTTCCTAAAAAATAAGAAAGGAAGGAGTGAGCACATAGCCCAGTGGATCCTTTTCGAACAA
>JAJIYU010020088.1:0-10540 GCA_030144865.1 Tinospora cordifolia | reverse complement strand
TTTTTCTTTTTAGATCTCTCTCTCACCAATTTCGACCACTTGTAAAAGTTGTTGTACGTGACCCCCAAGGACATGAGCGTCATTATCACAGCTCGCGACGTACACCGACCTCACGATCATTGTAATTTCACATACAATTCATTTGTGAGATTTCGAGTGGTTTGCGTTAGGCGAATAATGGTCTGTTTGGCATTGTCTCTCCAACCCACCAACACATCTGATATTCTAATATCCTTCTTCAGACTAGCGAGTGGTTCACTCCAGTTAGGGCTCTCTGCTTTTTGCCATCGGCAAACAACTCATTGTAGCGATGATAGCTTCTTCTTCGGTTTCACGAGCAGAGCGGCGAGAAACAGAAATGAACCAGACACCGGACAACAGAAGCAGCGAAACAAAAACGGTGATGAGCAACAGGAACGAAAGATTGGGCAATGACCGACGGTGTTTAGATCTGGCCAAGAGAAATGAAAGGTTTTTCGATAGATGTGTGGGTTTTCCAGTAGGGATTTCTGAGAGAACCAGTGGAAAACCCATGGTTCGTTGAAGGTTTCGGTAAATTTGAGGGTTTTCCGGAAGGGTCAGTGTCGATTACGGCCATGGCGGCGGCCTTCATGCTTTTCGGTATACCATTGTATACCAATGATTTTTTTTTGGATATTTAGAGATTATATATCATTGTATACCATATTGTATATATTGTATCCTTTTTTATATCAATATATACCACTTTTAGAGATTGTATATCATTTTTAGATATTGTATCCCATTTTTATACCAATTATATACTATTTTATCCTTTTTTTTTTATAGATTGTATATATTTTATCCCATTTTTATACCATTTTTAAAAATTGTATATCATTGTATTCTATTTTTATATTAACTATATACTATTATATTTTATTTTTATATTAATTGTATATGATTGTATCCCATTTTTAGAAATTATATACCATTGTATCCCATTTTTATACCAATTGTATACCATTGTATCCCATTTTTATAAGTTAAATATTATACCAACTTTTAGTATACTAATAGTTGTTAATTAATAAGTTTTAAAACTTTATATACTAATGTTATACTATTATTTATAAAGTAAACATTATACTAATGTTATATATACTGTATACTAATAATTATTAATAAATAGTTTTAGGTAGTTTTGCTGTTAAGTTTCTAATTTTTGTGTAGAAATAAAAATAATGATATTTTTGTAATTATCTTTATTTTCTATACAAAATGTGTTTTTTCCCTAAGTAGCAGGCTAGCCTTTAATAAGGCCCTAAAAGGACAATGACTCTGACCCTTTTATTTTTTGGGACCCCATATATATATATCAAGAAAAATCATTAAAAAAAATCATATTTTTTCCTTCAACTCTGAAAAAGGTTAGACATTAATTTTATTTCTTTATTTATTTATAACTTATAAACTACTAATTTTCTTTTTTTAGAGTCTTAAGTTACTATGCGCTAGGCCCCCAAAAATTTAGAATCCCTATTTTATAATATATGTTTGTATTATTGGATGCATATGTGATATATATCTCGAAAGACATTCTGATGCATCCAATAATTTTAAGAGCAAGTTGAGGCGTTTATTTTTTAAAATTAGGTTTAAACCATTCTACATATCTCTAGCTAGCTAGCTAGCTAGCAAATCATCATCTCTTCCAATAAATTAAAGATGGCATGTCAGAGATCTATCTGTTTCTCTCCTTCACTAACTCACATGCTTAATAAATCATAAGAACAAGATCCATAAGGTAATTAAACATGTATGTTTGAGTCCCATATGCATAATCCAGTTGTGCTACAACTTAATTAGTGTGATAAAACCATGTTTTTGCTATTTTAATTGGTATTACATACGCTGGCGGTCCTTTTTGGAAGATTAAGAGGACCAAAGTTGCAAGCTCCACCTTCCTTTGAAAAAGACAAACTAATGAAGAACCATCACAAATCAAGACCAATTTCTATGTTTCTTCCTATGTCCATCTCCCTACATAATCTCTTTCCCACATGGAATATATATGTGAGGTACATATAAATACAAGAGATGAGATTGGCTAACATGGATTTGTCACAGCTATATACGAAAGAGATAGCTTTAGAATTTACGGACTCACTTGGCATGCAGTTAATCTTGAAAATGAGAATAAAAAATTTTGAACGTCTCCTATATATTTAATTTAGAAAATTATACAATTGTGTTATATATTATAAAGACAGTTCTTTTAAATTTATCACGTACATTTTATAGAATTAGGATTAAAAAATATTTTATTACTAGACTTAATTATATTTGATTTGGGTTATCAACACTCTATTAATTGAGTAGGTCAAGAACAGGCAAGAGATATCATATATAGGACTTAACTTCATTTCATGCACTCTTTGGTCACGCTAATAATGCAACAAGGAGATGGGTCACTGAGAAAGACAGCACACTGTTGCATGTCATCCAATGCAAGAGCCATCGTTTCAATTCATGCAGAGATGGTGATGCTAGAGAGCTTCATGAGCTGTTTGTAATTGTATAATGCATAATTATCTTCCAAATGCAAAGACAACTCATAAAACTACACATCGGTAGCTGACAAGCAAAAATGGCGTTTCATTCTATATGGAAAATATGGTACAGTGTTCTCAAACTTCCATCAATACTATCTTTTCCTTTTCAAACAAAAATGCCCTTCAAATTCTAATATTAAATATTATTTATAATATCATCTTCATAATTTACAAAGAAAAGCTGAGCTTTTTATTTTTCATATTTTTTTCTTCCCCTGAAGTACATTTTACTCGCCAAAACCAATCATAGATTCACAGTTAACAATAATAGAAAAAAGATATTTAAAAAAAAAAAAAAACCAAAAAACTGCAGTATCCACTTCCCAATACATGCATTTACATATTATCATAACCAGCTATCCACTTTTCCTCTCCCCACCAAACTGCCCACCGATTTTTCTCAAACTATAACCCTCACTTCCAAAGGATACAGGACGGAGACGGGCTCTTCAACTTTCCTTTTTTTTTAAATTCTTTTTTTTTTTTTCTTTTTTGGTGGCAAGAGATGAAGCGTCGGGTACTGCTTGACTGCTTGTCGCTATTGAGCGCTGGGGGCCGCTCTGCTCTTTTTTTTTTTTTTTTTTTTAATAAAATGTCCCTTCTCTGTATGTAATAAGTAATAAATTTTAAATAAGAAAGGAAAATTAAAATCTAGCGTTCTCGAAGCCGTGCAAGTCGCTGACTCTATTCAATGACTTCCTCATCATGGCTACTTTAGCTAGCCGCTCGGCGGCTCGCCAAGCCGAAGTCGGAGTTAGCGGGTCTCCATTCTCGTCTAGCAAACTTGGTTCGCGCTCGCTCGCTCTCCTTCTCGATGGCGGCAGCTGCTGACTCAACTGCTGCTGTCGCCGCCACTGTATCCCGTTTAACTCGGCTTCCAACACTCGTAGATATTCCTCAGCCGATGCTGAGCTCGACTGCAGCAACAGTGCTCGGGCCGAAGACAGCAAATGAAACGCGCTAGATAGCTCGTTGTGATCAACTAACCGACGGCTCTCCGCAACCGCCCGAGTTGTGACAAACATGTTTCTCAGCTGCTCGATATTTGGAGCTGATGATCGAACGGCCTGTAAACGTGGGACCAGTAAAGTTTGCTCTTTCCCATAAAACAACTCTTGAGACACAGGATCACGATAGTTGCATCTAACGGACAACACGTGGTGGGCCCCCAGAGCAGCCGCCGGAACTCTTAGTTCCACGAGTAGTTCTCTCTCCTCCTCGGCGTATAGATCGCCCAATCGAACCAAACCGGTTCCTAAAAACGTGGGCCGGCTGGTCCAAGAATAAACCGCTGAGATTTCGGCCGGGGCTGAACCGGACGCGAACCCGATCTGCAGCTTGAGATCTTGAACGACTACACTCAACAAGCCGCCTACACATTTTGCAAAAGCGTCCTCCGCTGGCTCTTGACTGTAGCCGCCACTCTCGCCAAAGCCAAAAGGATGTACGGGGATCTCCAGATGCGCAAAACGTGTGGATGACACTTGGCATGACGGGTTTCGTCGATTGTTGGAGTTGGAAGAAACGGTCTCGTCCTGACCATCGGATAAAAGCATGATGCTGGCAACGGGGTTTCTTTCTCGTCGATCCTCTAGAACCTTCGTGGCCTTTCTAAGAGCTTCGCCGACGCTGGTGCCTTGGCCGCAGGCGAGCCGATCGATTATTTTCAGCGCGGCGCGCTGGCCGTGAGACGTCATCCTGACTAGAGGCAGGAGCCGTTTAGGAGACGATGAAAAGGCAACAATTGAGAGCCGATCGGACGAGCCTAGCGAAGAGATGACTAAGCGCATGGCACGTTTGAGCATGTGTAGCTTGGCCCCAGTCATGCTGCCGCTGACATCGAGCACTGTGACGAGATCGATCGGCGCGCGGCGAGCGGAGTCGAGCAGAGGTGCAGCAGCAGCTGCGGCGGCGGCTCTGCTAGTATGGGCTGGAGGTGGAGGAGGGGCTTTAACCTTCACCACCAAAGCGTACGTTTCATGGCTTCTTCCAACAGAGACCAAAGCAGCCTCTGGCGCAATTCTTACGTTAACGTTTCTGAGGATATCTCCGCCATTAATTGCTCTGAAATAATGAGAATCACTAGAATATGATGACGACGACGACGATGAAGATGGCTTTTGATCGACGAAGAAGCCTTGAAATTCTTGAATTCCTTCTTCTTCTTCATCTAATTTTTCATCAGCTTCTGGGATTGGATTGAAACGAGAGCCAGAAGTTGGGGATAACAACGGCTCATCATCGTCATAAGACCTCAGATCAGAGACCTGCTTATTAGAAGAAATCAGCTTCTGAGTCATGATTTTGGGAGACCCATCTCTTATTTTCTCATCTTCTCTTAGTCTGACTTCTTCATTGTGCTGTTGTTGATTCTTGTAAGAAGGAAGCAATGGAACTTCTCTCCAGTTTACACCGCAGACAGGGCACACCAGAGGTCCGGGCTTTCTAACGTGAGCGGCTATGCATGGGAAATGGAAGGCATGAGAACATTCTGCTGTAAAAATAGCCGTTCCTTGCCCTGTCTTCGTGCTCTGTAAACACAGTCCACAACTACTCTGCCAAGAACAAAAACACAAAAATAGAGGAAGAACATGTTAGTATCTCTCTATCTTTTCTCATCACCGTGGTGTTAGAGCAAATTGACAAAAGTAAGCATGAATTTGCTGAAAAAAGAAGAAAAAGAAAAAGGGTGGAGTTGAGATCTTACTCTGGACAATCTTAAACCCGATTTGAAGAGAGAAAATGGCGATCTCGGGGAAGATGAATTAGAGCTATGAAACAAGCTTCTGGGGCTCTTCGTAGTGTTGTTGTTGGTGGTGGTCTTGCAATGGAGTTTCGGGCTATCATGAGCCGATACTGGCGGCGCTGTGGTGGTGGTTCGGCATCTTAAGCTGGGGCTGGACACTGGTTGAGATTGAAATCTCGGGGTTGATGGGTTAGAAGAGACAAATCCCATCTTCGTAAAGCTTCTGGGACTGGGGCTGGGGTTCTGCTGCTGCAGCTGCTGTTGATTCTGGTTCTGTAAATGCTGCTTGTCTGTGAGTCTGATTTCTGCATCTCGAGGAATTGTTGTACAGAAAGCTCTTCTCCAACCCATTTACACCAACACAAGTACAGAACATATATATAGATATTTGTATATGTGTGTGTGGGATTCTGGGTCGGATTTGATATGATCTTTCTTCAAGAATGTTCAGAAAATTGAATGAAGCAAGGCAAGCTGTTTTCTTCTTCTGCTTCTTCTTCCCCTCTTCAGCTACTGCTACTCACTGTTACTGTGTAGGAAAGAGTAGGATATGGTGGAAGAGAAGGGCTTAGGTTGAATATTTATATTCGTTGAAATGGGTAAGCCTCGATTTTAACAAGGTAACTGGAGAATCCGGTGGAAGTGGAACTTGAATTTTTGTATGAACTTTATAATATAATAACAATATTATCACGTATTAATTAGGGTGACGAGATGGGTCAACGAGAGTAAGTCGCTCCATTTCACGTTATGGTCAGTGTGGTTGTCACCGACCGCTGCAGACGAGTGATGGCTGCTAGCAGAAGAGCCCTTGCCTTTCAGCGACTCTCACACCTTATCTCTTCTGCTCCTGTTCTTCTCTTCAATTTTCTATTTATAATAAATAATACTATATATTATAAAATGTAATCTCTTTAAAATTTAATTTTAACATATTTACTTAAATTTAAATATCACTCAATCAAAATCATAGGAGAACTGCTGCATCAAAGGACTCACATTAACTATTACAATTTCTTACCTTTTAAAAGGAAATAATTACTATAATTATGATTAATTAAGCAATAATTGAATATCTATTTATGTATTAGAAAATTTGAAGGAAAAGTCATATATTCATAACTTTAAAAAAGTTTACAATAAGTTTTATTTAACTATATGATAATTATTATTTACGAGCAACATAGATATTATCTAATATTTATTATTATTATTATTATTATGATTATTATTATCTTTTCTTGTGTTTTTTTAATATTGATTTTGTTGTATATAAAAATGGTTTTTTTAAACATTAGTAAAAAACAAAAAAAAACTGTTTTAAACTTTTAAAAGAGTTGAGAATGTTTTAAATATAATTAAATAATATAGATGTATATCTTATAAACTTGACGATGCAATCATGATGTAATATGATAATGCAATATTGATATAATTAAGTATTTAACAAGAAAGAAATCAATCAAAGTTGTTGATCTGTCTTAATTACACAGAAATCAATCATGAATGTTGAAAATTAGTTGACAACTAAGAAAAAACTTTTATAATAGGGCTCTCATTATTCATTTAGTACGATGAAATTATATGAAATATTATTAAATAAGGATCTCTCTTTCTCTCATATATATTTTTTTTCTCTCATCTATTTTTTTCAATTATTTTTTTATATTTCTATATTGAAGTTATTTTATTTTCATAACAAAAAGAGATTATTTCTATAGAAATCAATTTTGCTAGAAGTGATTTATTACAAAGAAAAAAAAATTTGTGAAAGCTCTCTCAATCGAGGTAATTACTAACTCATTATAATATGATATACTTTCTCTCAAATGATGATTCAAATAATTAGTAATTTTTTTTTTTAAATTGTGACTAAGTTAGACTTCATCATTGATATTTATATTTAATGTCAATAATTAAGATTGTTTTAATCTTTATTTTACTACTCTAAATTGATTTGTATGTGTATGTGATAATTAATCTATTTTTTTAAAAAAAAACCACTTGTTTCATTTAATTAACAAATGCATGCTTTGTACACACAATCACAACCACAATTTTCAATTTTTCTTACTTAACAAAGTTTGTATATGCCCATCGTATATTTTTCAATGATAAATATTTTTTTTTATATAAATAACCACCATTTACCCCCATCAACTAGGCATTATTTGAGTATTTTTTTGTTTTTTTTTAACGTTGTGCTATTTTTGAGAAAAAGAGTACAACTAACGTGGAAAATGATCTAATGTGTATACCTAAATAAATATTGTACCCTAATCCTCTCAATAATTTTGATTAAAAATAATTTGTATTCACAATAATCATTATTGTTTTGGGTCAAATGAAAACTTAAAAAAGATCATTAATTAATTATTATGAATAAGAGGGCAATATTTGATTTTAGGTAAAGAAGTAAGCTTTGAATTTTTGACATTATAATAGGAGACATAAAAAGATATAAAAGTGATAATAATGCTGTCCATTCCAAACACTTGGAAAATGGCTTATCCTTATTATTGTCTCATTCATGAAAATTATAGCCCTTGTAGCTTAGTAAGGCATTTTGATCCTTTCATTCATTGATGCCATTCTTGTATTTCTTTTTCACATGTCAAAGATAAACCATATCTTTCAAGTATTTTTTTTTTAATATTTTTTTAATCTTTATCCCCCTATTTAATTTGTACTTTGAATGCAATTTTTTTTTTATCTCAGATTTTAAAAACATCAAAAAAAATTATTTCATTCAAAATATTTCAAAAACAATTGTTTACTTTTCATTGAGCAAATATGTTGCAAAAATATAAATTATATTATTTTTTTAATTCGAAAATTGTAAAGTAACTCAATAAAAAAACTAATGGTCTATTAATTATTCACGACAAATAATTGACAATGTTTGAAAACTTTCTACCTGATATGCAGCAGAAAAAAAACTAAGATTTGATGTGAATTGGCCTTGTTATGAGCTTTCTTTGACATATAAGTCGGCATTCATAGTACATGTGATACACTTTTTAGATGTAATTGATTTGATTGCCTTGTTTAATTTCTAGGCTTACCAAGCAATAACCTCCTTTTATAACACCTACCTACATTATAATATTATAGCTACGTTCAAATTATTATTATTTAAGAAAAAGGTTGTCTTATAATTGTCTTCGTCATTGTCAATTAGCATAATAATAATTAAATATAATTTTTTTCAGTATTTTTTAATATTTTAATACAAAAATTTTTCTAGTAACATTCACCAAACATGCCTGCCTTCAAAATAATACTGAAGGGTAGCTTGAATTTTATTAGATAGAGATATTAGAAAATGACCTTTTAAAATAATATTACCTTAGATCCAATGAAATGAAAATCAATGGAGAAAGAAAAACCCTCACGGCTCTGGTATTTATTATCACATAATTACTACACAAATCCCGAGGTAGAGAAGGCACGTGAAATAGAACGGTAATTCAGTTTATTACGATAGCGATGACCGGCAACAGACGGTTACCTCGATTGTATATATATATAATTTTTATTTGGTCTTTTTATGGTGTTTCTCAGGACTACGTACTTGCGTTACGCCTGTGGCTAAGACGCTTGCGTGTGTTCCAATCAAAGGGCCACGTGTCATTAACTGAGCTTGGCCCGTCCACTTTCGGCTTCGCTGCCCCAAACACGAAACCTTGTAACTCGCACCCGGAACATTATTTACCATTCTCATCTAACCATGGTTGAGTTAATCCCTATTAGTCAAACTCGGCGAGTCGACTCAATCATTTTGTAAGGTGTGGGACACGTGGCAAAAGAGAGTGGATTTGATGGGGTTTAACGCCGTTAAGATCTTGCTAACGTCGTTTGCGTGGAAATTCGCGAGTACGGAGGCTCATGTCAAATCATTAATAAAATATTAATTATTGGCTTATTATAAAATTGCAGATCGAAATGTAGTCAATTATTACATGGCTACAATTCTTTATATTAAAAATATATATATACTAAGCAATGCGATTTCAATAGATATAATTTTTTTTTTTTTTAAAAAAAAGGTGATTTGTATTGGAGGTGTTGGTGAGCACGATCACCGAATTGAAACTTTTGAATTGGTTCTTAAAAGGTTAATTACAGTAAATGCTACATATTATCTTTTTTAAATTTACATTTATTATATCTAATTATATTTTTATGAGTCTTTTTAAGTTATATATGCATACATACATACACACATACATATGTATATATAATAAATTATTAATCACAAATAATAGGAATTAAAAAAACTAACAATTATAAACAATAAAGGAATAAGTAAAATTTTATATCACAAATTATATATCAAATATAAAAACAAATTAAATCAATGCGACTAAAATTTAACTAAACTATTTGGGTTAGATTAAATTTTGTGAATATATAATTGGATTTTGAAATTTCACTCACCCAAATAAATTATTAGATTTTGACCATAACCGAATTTAGACAATTATTTTATAGCCATGACTCAAAATGTGTAATAAATAATTAAATGGAGTTATACATTACTGCATTTAAAATTACTTTTTTTTTTAGATAAGTATTACCTAAAGCTAAATTTTCAAGGAAAACCAATCTCATTAATGAACGTGGACGCCAATAGTTTATAAATTGGATCATTGTTTATTTAATAAATCTTTGAGAAAATCATACTGATTGCTACCTTTTTTTTTTAATTTTAAATAATAATACCTCATGAATATAAATAAAAGAGTGAGTATGATTAAGTAAGTTTTATTGGTTATTAGAGCCTTGTTTGTTGTTAATTCGGACTCTCTAATTGTTGGCACCAGCAGACCATAACTACCATGAATGAGAGAGGCAGACAACTGGGTGGTTCTTAATCAAATTATGTTAGATCATTAATTAATAATTAAAATCTAATTACGAACACAAAGGCTAAAACCATGTCAATTCTCACTGGAAGGGTATTGCATTTATATTAAAATGACAGTTTGATAGCGATGCATAATTTTCATGAATACGATTGTTCCTAAATTCGTGACCTCATAGTTTAAAATTTTCAAGCCCACTAGAAATGGCTCATATGTGACATTCTTCCAACATGATCGACTATCATAAAAATACCTAAAACTTTTTAGGATGAAACTAATTTAAGCATAAATTCAACAAATGTCATTTATTAGTTTATTTTAAATTTTATTTTGGCATTCTGTTAGAATTT
>JAJIYU010020087.1:0-10539 GCA_030144865.1 Tinospora cordifolia | reverse complement strand
ACTACAGAAAGTTTAGCTCATTTTAGTCAAGTTAGAGAAACAGTCTAATGCTCAGTATGAATCTTTCTTCAAGCTTCTTCTATAAGTATACACCAAAATATTGGTGTTATGAACTCAATTTCTGCAGGAAATAGGCTATATCTATCAATTTTTTCATTCAATTTATTTTGTTTGGTCTCTATTTATTTGAACATGGTGTTCTTTTCCAATTTGTACATTACTTGTGTACAAAGACCTGCCGCTTGCTTGTATGGGAAGCCAATTTTTCCTGGCCATATGTTTTTTTTTTTTAATTCTAGTTTTGTAAAATTGGGACAATACTTAATAATTACTTTCTTTCTTTTTTATCTTATGAAATTGCTAAGTTACTTGGTTTTCAATCTTGGTATTTTTAGGAATCTCCATTTTTCTGACTGTATTCTTTAATATTACTCTATTGTGCAAAAAATATAAAAATACTTATCATTTTTTCTTTTACCTCATTAATTTCCTAAAAATTTGTAATTTAGTAGCTGTGACTTGCACAATCCATGTGTATGACTATAGAAAGTTAATTTACAAGTGGTAAGCAAGCACACAATTGTATTCATGATGCTCTCTTGCTTTTTTCTTAAACAACTCATTGCAGTCTTAAAGAGCAAACTAATGAAAAAGATGAAAGAATTCTCTCAAAAAGGGTAAGCAATAATTGCACAAATGTATCATATATCAGCTTGATCCCCCAAAACTTAACTCTTTGAATAACTTATACTAAGGATCAATTACTATGGCAATGAGCAACTACAAATTGTATTCATGATGCTCTTTTGAAGACAAGAAATGTGCTCGATGCCACAATGGTTGAAGTCAAAACCTAAGATGGTTGTTGTTAGTGGGGGCCAATTCTTGATGTAGCTTTTATCAGTGTTGTCAAGGCGCTAAGGCGGTTTAAGACGGTAAGCCTCCATAAAGCGAGGCGGGGCCTAGGCGAGGACTAGACGGCGCCTAGACGGTCCTTAAAATAATTATTTAAAGATCCTTGAAGAATTATTTATTTATTTATTGGTCCCTTACCCAATACATATATATATATATATATATATTTTCTGAAAAATTGTTTAATACTTTTTTATAATTTTATTTATTTATATTTTATATTTAATTAATTAATGATATATAAATTATAAAATTATAAATAATGATATATTAGGTAATACATTATGATAAAATCATGATCATCATAAGTTCACATACTTCATATTCATAATATTCAAAAAAGAAGAGCTAATTTTGCGTGCGCGAGTGTGAGAGAGAGAGAGATACGTAAAGAACAAAAGAGTGACGTAGATAGTGAGAGACAGAAGAGAGACCTAGATAGAGAGAAAGAGAAGAGAAACGTAGAAAGATAGAGAGGAAGAGAGTAGAGAGAGAGGGAGGGACGTAGAAAGACAGAGAGGGAGAGATGCAAAAAGAGATAGAGGCATAGCAAAGAAAGCAGGAGAGACGCAAAAAGAGAGCAGAGAGAGAAAGGGAGAGACACGCACAGTGAGATGGAGAGAGTCGTCGGAGTCGCTCACCGAAAAAGACGTCGGAGTTGCTCGCCGGAGTGTCGGAGATGATCGTCAGAGTCTCAGAGATGATCGTCGGCGTTGGTTCGAGTCATTTGACTTTGAAAGGTTTAGGAACGGAGCTATTAAATTTAGGTTAAAATTTAAAAAATAAATAATTAATTAAAAGCCCTCTTATTTTTTTTAAATTTGCAGAGAAGCCCTTCTAGCGCCTAGGCGGTGGCCTAGGCGTTGAGAGGGCCTGGACGCCTAGGCGGCGCCTAGGCGAGGCCTAGGCGACGCCTTGACAACACTGATTCAGATTACATTTCTGATAGTGAAGATGTAGAGAAGTTTGTGCCACAGGTGCAGATAGAGGAAGACACCAATTGGGAACAAATTGGACAATAAATATCTTGGGGAAAAAGTGAAGAGGAACCAGAAGAAGATCGCGAGGAAGGCTAGCTCCTACATAAAAAGGTATGCTCCCTGGTACTCATACCAACCTCTTCTTCCCCCACCCCACGGGCAAATTCACCCCATAGGCAAAGAAAGGAAAGAGAGGACAGAGGTATGGGGTAGCCAAACAATCCATGGGAATTGCAGTTTCTAGAGAAGGGCACAGAGACAGTATTAGAGCCAAAACAAAGTGATCAAGAGGGAAGAGATAACCAAGACGAAATATTTCTACAATTGATTGACATCGATCTAACGAAGTTGATTGAACAACAATGAGGTAGGTTAGGACAACAAGGTTTGGGATACAATGATGAAGATTATTCTTGTAATTCAAAGGATGTGGGTCGAAGGACAAGAAAAGGAGCATTAAGAAGATGATCGGGGCAGTGAAACCAGATGTTATGGCCCTGCAAGAAACAAAGAAGGAAGCAATCCCCTTCAAAATAATAAAACAATATGGAGATTTAGATGTGTAAAGTGGAAAACACTCCCAACAGTAGGCTCATTAGGGGGAATATTGATAATGTGGGCTAGCAGGATGATAGAAGTAACTGACCAATTTCAAATGATTTGTTCAGATTCAATCAAAATAAGAGGGAAGGATAAGTAGGAATGGTAGTTTATGTCAGGCTGCAAACCTGCACAAGGGAAGAAAAGATGTACTTATGGGAGGAATTGCTGGCCTTATCAATCTTATGCATAAGCTCATGGTGTGTGGAAGGGGACTTTATTGTAGTTAGAAGTTTGAAGGAGAAGCTAAATGGCAAGACGACTAATTTGAACATGGCCAAATTCAGTGATCTGATTAAGGCACTTCGGCTTAGGGCGACAGACATTACTAGGTTCCTCTTCACATGGACCAATGGTCGTTCTTTCCCAGTTATGGCAAAACTGGATAGATTCTTATTCAATGGGGAGTGGGAAAATATGATTAAGATAACCTAGCAAACAGTGTTATAAAGACTAACATCAAATCATTGGCTGCTGCTATTGGAAATAGGGCCTGGTAATTGGGAACCCCTTAAGGCTGGAAAATGTATGGTTGCAGAGGCCTCTATTTGAAGAAAATGTTTGGCTATGGTGGGCGTCACTACAAACAAAATGATGGGTTGGTTACAATTTTACGAGGAAATTGAAAGGAAATAGAAAGCATATTAAAGTGTGAGAAAGAAGCTCAAAAACAAAAGAGGTGGAAAAGAGGGGCAAACTAAAAGTAGAAATAGAAGAGATTCAAAGGAGAATGACAATGGGGGAAGGTGGTGAAGACATGAATAACAGATGGCGTAAATTAGTGGGGAAAATATACAAACTTGGCAAAAGAAAAGAAGGAACGGGTAGGAAAATAGCCAGAATGAAATGGGCAAAGGAAAGTGATACAACACTAAATTCTTTCACAAAGTTTTATCTATTTGAGAGTTAAAAGCCAAATTTACAGGATTGAGAACAACAATAATGGGATAATAGATGAAAAACAAGCAATACAAGAAACAATTCTCAACTACTTCAGAAAATTGTACAGTAGAAGACCAAAAAGAAGACTAGGGATAGACAGGATTGGATGGTCTTCCATCCCTCAGCAGGCAAGAGAATGGTTGGAGAGACCGTTTGAGATGAAGGAAGTTAGGGAAGTCATTAATAATAGTGAAGGAGATAAAGCTCCAGGTGCAAATGGCTTCACTATGAAGTTTTATAAAGTAAACTGGGATTTGCTTAGGGAGGACCTTATGCAAATGTTTGAGCAGTCCCATAAGGATGGGATTATTAACAGAGTTACAAATGAGACATATATAAGCTTAGTCCCAAAGAAGATTTAACTCTCTAAAGATGTAGGACTACAGGCCAATTACCCTTGTAACTAGTCTATACAAGATAATAGCAAATACATTAGTTGATAGACTAAAAGAGGTCATTTAGCCTTGATTGATGAGTACTAAACGACTTTTGTGAAAGGACAGCAAAATAACACATGTTAGTTATTTTTTTCAATGAGATAGTGGAGCACTCTAGGGCAAAAAAGGAGGGACTATTGTTGAAAGTAGACTTCGCTAAAGCATATGACTCATTATGCTAGCAATTCCTTGATTACGTTATGCAAAAGAAAGGATTTGGTGAGAAACGGAGAATATGGATGTGAGGCTACCAATCTACAACAATCTTTTCGATCTTAATTAATGGGAGACTAAGAGGGAAAATTGAAAGTAACAAAGACTTAAGGCAAGGAGATCCCTAATCCCCATTCCTATACATAACGGTGGCAGACACATCGAATGGAATGATAAGAAAGGCTACCAAGAAAGGGAGATAAGAGGATTCATTGTACGCTTAAAGATGAATCCAAATTACACACATTCAATATCCAAATTCCACACATTCGATAGGCTTTCCTCAATAGCAACTCCCATAACAAGGAGATAACATGAAGATACTAAAGATTTTTTGTAAATTATCTATACTAACAACAATCAATCTAGCCAAAAGTTAGATTGTTGAGATAAATATCATAAAAAGCTCTATCGATGCAGAAACAAATTTGATGGAAGTAGTAGGCCAATGGCCCCTAAAATATCTAGGACTGCCAATTAGGGGAAACCCAAGGAAGACTTCCTTTTGGGAACCAGTCACTCAAACAATAAGGAGAACAATGGAAGGATAGAAATGTAGCTACCTCTCAAGGGGAGGACGGCTACTCCTATTAAAAACTGTATTGAAAGCTATCCTCACTTACTTCATATCTATCTTTTTTTAGAAACAAAAACTATATTAACAATAAAAGACAGTACAAAATGCTAGATGAGATATTTGGACTTAATTACATATTGTGACAAATTGTAATATAGACCCTCCTTTACATATCCAATTACCAAAATTATATCTCTTTCCTAATCTAGAACTAGAGATCCAACTAGCAAACAAAATGTTGAATCTCTTCCATATCATTCTAGCCAACACCTACTTGTCCAAAAAAAATCTGTTGTTTTGCTCCTCCCAAATAACGTACCAGACTACTACCAAAATCACCTTCTAGTATTGACGGATTTGAGCCATCTCTGCTGCACCCGGAACCTTAAATAGATTTTCTTCAGATGGGGGGCAGATTATGTTGTGTTGTTGGGTCCATTGTCTCCAAACCTCTGTTGTCACCTTGCATGTCCCGAACTAATGCTTGGTAGTCTTCACGTTGTTCCTACACATAATACATATAGATGGATTTAACGCATATGAGGGAAGATGTTTTTGGATATTTTCCATGGTTTTTAGCTTGTTAAGACAAATCAACCACACAAGAATCCTTGATTTTAAGGGGCTTTTTTTTTCCAAATAAAATCTGTTCAGATGTTTGTGTGTTCTCTCTACTGGTTTGACAATTTGTCCATGGCAGATTGCATCGAGAAAGTAGTGATTGCTCCTCCATTCCAAACAGTTCTATCTTCATCCTCTGTCACATGAAGATGAAATCCATGCAGTCAATTGAGCAAATCACTTAATTTTTCCAAGTGAGCCTGTCCTACATTTCTATGTAGGTGTAGATTCCAACTCCACTGAGGCCTATCCCCTCCAGTTTCACAGGTTCTGAAGGTAGCAACTGGATCGTCTTTCTTCAAAGAGAGGCCATAAATAGAAGGGAAGGCATCTTTCAACTTTTCCTGACCACACCAAACATCATCCCAAGATGTTTGAGAAGATAGTTAAGGAAATTGAAAGGATGATGAGGGCTTTCTTGTGGAAGAATGACAAAGGTAAGAAAGGGAGTAATCTGATAAATTGGTCATAGATTTGTAAATCAGTTGAACATGGAAGCTTGAGTGCAGGGAATATGCTCATTAGGAACAAGGCCTTAGTGGGGAAGTGGCTATGGTCATCCTACAATAACAAAGAGATGCTATAGTCAAAAACTATCAAATGTATTCACAGGCCAAATAAGAACGACACTGAGGCTATTATTTATCCAAGGGCAGCATACAGGAGGTCATAAAAATTCATCCACTCCATCTACCCTCAGTTCCTATGACGTGCAAGATTGAAAGTAGGCGACGAAAAAGTAATTAAATTCTATGAGATCATTGGTGCGGTCCTAACCCGTTTAGCATATACTTCCCAAGAATCTACAAAATGTTTGTAGTTCGTTAAGCAGCCATTGCTTCATTTCATATAAGAGGAGGGTTAGTAATTCAGCAAAAGTAGGGATGGGACCTGAAACTACCAAAAGAATTTGGAAGGAAATGAAGCATAGAGAGTCACACAATTGTTGCACCAATTAGAGGGTGTAGTGCTACAAAATATGGAAGATAGGAAAATCCGGACAGCTGATTCGTCTAGAAATTTCACCTTTAAATCTTTCCTTAACTGCCCAAGTTCAGGTCAATTCCCTCATTCGGCCAATTACCAACATGTTCCTAAATTCATCTAGTCTACCACCATACCCGCTAAAGCAAAAATCTTAAGACTAAACAGCTCAATATGTTGCAGAGGGAGAATCCTAATTTATCTCTTTCCCCATCTTGGTTTTGTTTGTGTAGGAAAGTGAATAAAGACATTCAACACATCTTTGGCAGTTATGTGTTCACGAAGAGTATATGGCAAAGATGGAGCGATAAACACAGAAGATGAATGCACCTACAGAGGATAGCCTTTTTTAAATGATGCCCAGCCTTAGGAACTCAACAATGCAAAACTATTGGAAGTCCATTCTATTTGTGATATTTTATGCAGTAAAGGGGGAACACAATACGAGAGTGTTTGAGGATAAACATTCAACAGATGATCAAACTTAGGAGCATTCTGTTGTTTTGTTTAATAGGTGGACAGTGTCATCGAAACTAGGAAAAGGATATAATGTTAGGGATTGGCTGCTAAACAGGCAAAACAATGTTGTTAATGCGGTAAGGCGGTTTAAGACGATAGACCTCCATAAGGCGAGGCGGGGCCTAGGCGGTCCTTAAAATAATTATTTAAAGGTCCTTGAAGATTTATTCATTTATTTATTAGTCCATTACTCAATATATATATATATATATATATATATATATACTCCCTGAAGAATCGTTTAATAATTTTTAATTTTATTAATTTATATTTTATATTTAATTAATTAATGATATATAAATTATAAAATTATAAATAATGACATATTAGATAATACATTATGATAAAATCATGATCATCATAAGTTCACATACTTTATATTCATAACATTCCAAATAGAAGAGCTAATTGCGAGAGAGAGAGAGAGAGAGAGAGAGAGACGTAGAGAGAGAATGAGATTTACAAAAAGAGAGACAGAAGAGAGATGTAGATATAGAGAGAAGAGAGACGTAGAAAGATAGAGAGGAAGAGAGCATAGAGAGAGGGAGGGATGCAGAAAGAGAGAGAGGGAAAGATGCAAAAAGAGAGAGAGGAAGAGCAGAGAGAGCGGAGAGATGCAGAAAGAGAGGGAGAGAGCCGAGAGAAAGGGTGAGAGATGCATAGTGATATTGAGAGAGTCGTCGGAGTCGCTCACCAAAGAAGACGTCAGAGTTGCTCGCCGGAGTGTCAGAGATGATCGTCGAAGTTGGTTCGAGTCGGTTAACTTTGAGAGGTTTGAGAACAGAGTTTTTAGATTTAGGTTAAAATTAAAATAAATAATTAATTAATTAAAAGCCCTCTTATTTTTTTTAAATTTACAAAGAAGCCCTCCCAGCACCTAGGCGGTGGCCTAGGCGTTGAGGGGGTCTGGACGCCTAGACAGCACCTTAACAACACTGAGGCAAAATATCTTGTATGAACAGTTGGATAGGTTACAATGTAAGGGTGGGCACATTTTGTAGTACTGCAATGATCAGGTTGCAAGGGATATCTCATCCCACAAAGTTGAATCAATGAATATAATAATTTTTCTATTTCAAGGGCTACAAAATGTCGCCATGCCCCACGGTCCACCACCATTACCTACAAAGCACCCCACTCATGAAAATTTTGGTAAAGCATTTGGCTGTCAACATTCCATTCCTGTGCCCCACCTTAGCAACACACAAACCCCCTCACTCAATTCTTCTGCAAACCACACTCCACCAAACAACTTCCCCCGTCCTCCCTCTTTATCTCCCCATTTCCAAAGAAACTTCCTCGTCAATCTTTCAATCTTCTGGGCTACTAACTACAGAATTTGAAGATTGAGATGTATTAAGTACGAATGGCATCCAACAAACTTTTAATCAAAGTTACGAGCGAGATCGCATTTAAAAAAGAAAATCTTCCTCCAACCAGCAAACCTTCTAGATATTGTGCTGATGACAAGCCGCCCCCCCCCCCCCCCCCCCCCCCCCCCCACAACAAAAAAAAAAAAAAAAAAAAAAAAAAAAAAAAAAAAAAGAGGGCCGCTCCACTTCACCTGCAACTTTACAGCTTTAGTCTTTGGTATGACATTTTTGCAGCAGATGCAGGCAGTTCAATGTTCTAGCAGTCTCGTGATTGGAGCAAAAGATGCCAAATACGAGCTCAATCTTTAGGTATGAATATGATAAGTAACCCGTACTTCTGAATCCTGATCTTACTTTACAAGGACCTTATTGACCTATCAATCTCAAGAAAAAGTTTCATGCTTATGTAGCATTGTTGGCTATACCCTCGCAATGGCTTTGCAACTAGGAGTATTTATTTGTCATCAGCATAGTGAGGTGCTTCTTTCTGGTATTGGTTCTTTTAGTGATAGAAATCCATGGCCAAGCTCTTGCTTATTTAAGAATAATATTCATGCAATTTGAGAACTCCGTGTCGATCTCACTGTCTAGTGCAACTCTATTTGATGCACAGTAATGTTGTGATTTTCGTAGATTTTGTTAACTGTATTTTACTATTTGAAGCATTGATATTGCATAGAAGAAAACATTCATGGTGTTGAAGTCATAAGTAGAAAAAAATGAGGCAGGCAAATGAGCCTCCAGTGGCATTTGCATAGTGGTGACGTAGGGATATTGGTTCTTCGCTTGAGTTGCCTATTCATCAATTGAGCCTCTCGTTGATCTATGGGTCGGCGAGTAACCCCTTTTGTGATTAGTTAGGTTTAAGTTGGGATACATCAACTTGAAAAAAAAAATAAATAATGAAAATTACAATAATAATCTAGGTGAAAAGATGTAATGGCATAATCATAAATGATTGAATCGCAAAAGTCAATAAGGGCATTTTTAATGTTAAAGTTCAATAAATATTTTACATCATTCACTCATTAAACGTTTATTTATTAATTTTTCATTTATAATGTTACAAATTTATTAGATTGTACTGTATAAGTCTTACGATCACATCAACTCATTAAATATATAATTTATAATATTTTATTTATAAAATATATTTTTTAAAAATAATTATTATTTAATTTTGAATTAAAAACATATATAATTATTTATATGTTATAAAAATATATTTTTATAATTATTTTATAAATTAAAATAAAATAATTACAAAATTTATTTACGATATTAATTTTAATTATTTAAAATAATTAAAATTATTTATTTATTAAAAATAATTATTTTAAATATATATAAATAATTATTTATATAATAATATATAAATTATATATATGCGTGTGTGGCTGAGCAGCCTCACATATAAATTTTGGGCGCTGCAAGCTACAACACCCAATTTAAAGAAGAAGAAGATTAAAAAATTAAAAATAATCATCAAACGCTCAATTTACACTGAGCGCTCGGTGATCGGTGATTGTTAATTGAGGTCAGACGCCCAGCAATTCCCTAACGCCATTTTTTCGTCTCACGTTGCAGCAATGCCCCGGGGAACTTCGTGAGCAGTAGGATGAAGTCTGCCACGTGTTGGACGTACACGCCAGGCTCTGGATCCTTCTCAATGAGGCTGCCACAACGAGGTAAAGTTTCCGGTTGCCGTCACTTCTAATCTTTACCTCCACACGTTGCTATTCCATTGGCGGGGCTACGGGAGCTTTCGGATTGCGTCAGGCACTTCCCATGGAGTCAGATAATGTTCCATGAAGAGGGGACCACACGCGTCGGCGTGTCATTTCCACGTGGGAAAAGTTCCCGAGAGAAGTGCGCGCGTAGGATTAAAAGACATTCGCGAAGATAAACCGGAGAGCTGACGCGGGCGGTTCTCGTTGGCAGAAAAAAAAAAAAAAACCGCAATTTCCAAAAAAGGCGTAGACAGCTTGGAGCTAAGTGTGAACTTCTCCGGGGGGTTGAACAAAAAAAAAATTCATGAAATTAGATTCGCAGGTATCTCTCCTTTCATCTTCTAAACATATTTCTGAAACCAAAATTCCTGAATTTCATGTAAGATCTCGCCATTTGTTCGAACATTTTCTTGTTAGAATCTTTAGTCCTTGAGCTGCTTCCTTTTTTCAAGAGAACTGTTCTTCACTTGCATACCAATGTTGCTTTTGTTTTTCATATCTAATAAGCTTTTGTGCTTGAACAATGAACAGTTTAAGTTGAGTTATGATTAGATGTTGGGCTGAGGTTTTGGATGGAATCTATGTATTTCTCCGTTTATGTTAACGACTGAAAGGAGAATAGATGGAAAAAGTTTGTGAATTTTGCGG
>JAJIYU010020086.1:0-10541 GCA_030144865.1 Tinospora cordifolia | reverse complement strand
TAATAATAATAATAATAATAATAAAAGAAAGAAATAAAGTCTCCATGTGCAAAATGGATGTCATGTTTCAATAAGGAGAAGCATGCTCTTTTCTCGACTATTATCACTAGTAAATTTGGTTTGATTGACATTGTAAGGAAAGTTGTCATGTGTATTCATTCAACCTTTTGAAGTCGAAGTAAATTTGTCTTTTTTTCTTTCAAACCATGGTATCCTTCACTTTAAGATCTGACAAATCGACAGGGGCAACCATACATCAAAGGCTAGACCTGGGAGATTGAGGACATAAGACAAGCTCACCCACCATAAAGAGGTTGGAGATGCTTGAGGAGGCAATGTTTCGGATTGAATCTGCAACCTTCTTGGTCATGATTCCTCCCAACAATCTCGCTGATACAATGATTGGTAGTCCATTGAAATTTATCATCTCATATGCTTCCCTTGTTGCAGTCAACAATTAGTGTTGCTTGCTCCTGGTTTTGGGAGGACCATTTGCTAGATGTTACCCCTCTCAAGAAATTTTGTTCCTAGAATTTACCTCATCTTATCCTACCCTAATCAAACAATTGCACCTTTTACCTCTAATTTGGTGATTAATGAACCTTCCATTGGAAACTGTTCTTACCCCACAATCTTACGGTAGGTCTACTATCAATGCTTTTTTCAATGGTTTCTCTTTTAGTCCAGATCAATCTCTCCATTAGGTAGGGTAGATTTGCTTGGTGTCTACACCCATTTGGCTCCTTCTCTTGTAAATCCTACTTCTTGAACCTTATCAATGACGTGCCATTTCCAATTTTCCACTACTCTCTCATATTTGAAAAGCTCTCATGCCTTCTAAAGTTAAAGGTGTTTGGGCAACTATAGGCTCATAACAAACTTAATATCAGTGAAGAGATGCAAAGCAAAATGACTCAATTATCATTATCTCCTCAATGTTGCCCTTTTATCTAAATGACATAAGTCTCTTGATCCTTTTTTTTAAATATTGCTCATTCTCTTGAAAAATTAGGAAGAAATGGCATTACAAGCTTGGTGACTAGATTCTTCATACCTAGGTCATGTGATGAGTGCTTGAGGCAAGGCACCAGTCATGAGCTCTAGAGGGAGGGTGAGTAAATCGTGTGGATAGGGTCCTGGAAACAATCAGTTCATAATCTTTGGAAACATTCATGAGCTCCTGGCAACATTCATGAGCTCCTCTTGATCCTCTTTGGTAGCATTGGCTTGAGCTTAATGGATGCATTTTTCAAGGGAGAAACAATCAGTTAAAAATCTTTGGAATGGCATCTAATTCAAGGGGTTTTCAGTTCATTGTTGGATTAGGTGGTCGAAGTGTTATATAGGAGTGCATCGAGTTTGAGTGGAGAGACTTGTATGCTTTTCTGTTATGACAGTTGTTTTGTTTTGTCTCCTTTTTCTTAAACACGCTGGTACTCAATTATTTTTTACTTATTCCTCCTACTTTAGTTACTAATGCTATGTTGTGTTCATCCTCAAGATAGAAATAACTAAATAAATATATTACATCTACAAAATATGATGTATACTAATTCTCAATGTCCTTGTAGTTCTTCTTTTTTCTTTTTTTCTTTTTTTCTTTTTTTATTAACTTAAGTTCTAATTAAAATTATGTGTCAAACACCTCAAACTAGGTTAACATAATGAACATTTGGAAATACATTAGCAGCAAGGGCAATTGTTGGAGAATCAACGACCATGAAGCAATGTTCTTCACAATATCTCAAGCTTTTAGATAGCAACTGGCAATTTTAGTTCAAAAATAAAGCATTAGGGACATGTTAAGAAAATGATGACCAATTTTCTAAAAATAAAAAAGCTTTAAACTCCACATGGCATGCGGCTACTTCATGAAAATGTTGAAAGAAGAGACCCAAAGAAAACAGAGATAAGATGCACAACTAAAATAAAACAAAAAGAGAATCCCTCAGAACAAAAAGAACAAATGAGTTTAAACTGCATAAGAGTGTGACTGTAAATATGGTAGATGATTAATTAGGCGCACAACTCACGTTACTTGAGGCACAAACACAGGCATAAGCCTTGCACGCTTGCCTCAAGACTTGAGCATCAATGCTAAAACTGTTTACTGAGGCCTCAATCCACACAGTTGCTACTTTTAAGTTCATGGCAGCAAGTTATTCAATCAAGGAACAGTAAATTCACACTAGCAACAAGGTTTTAAAGCAAAATATCTACAGTCTACTGAAAAAGTCATTGTTCCTTCAATTTTAGCCATGCCTTCCATTAATCCAATAACAAACAGCAAACATGTGACTGCATCCTCTTCCTCTTTCCAAGCTTTCAACTATCTATTACTTCTAAACATATTTGAGGTTTACACTGCACTTCATTTCCAAAGTACTGGAGCTATTCTTGCTGTCTGACATTGTTACCAATATGCCAATCTATGTTTAAGTTTTCCCAACTCCTAATTTTCTAACTCCACATCTTCACCTCTGACAGACTCATTTTATAAATGGTCTGGTTGTCTGCATTCTCTGACATGATACATCATTGGGACCTGGGTGTTGCCACCAAATATTATTTTATTAACGTTTGATCTATGAACTGTCATTCTAGAGATCATATACACCTTGATCTCCAGCTATAACAGAGGCAACCTCTTTGCTGATCGCTCGCCACAAGATTTGGTTGAGTTTTTGTAATTGATCCTGCTGTAGTATATTTCTTTAAAAAAGAAAAAGAAAAAGAAAAGAAATCTGACTGAACTTGAAAAAAAATATAACTCCAAGAAATTTACCGACTGACAAACCACTCCCTGACTTATAGCAAATAGCATAAACAAGAATAGATAGAGTTGCATATCCATGCATTGATACTTCGAAATACAGGAGCACTATTATTTGACTGAGGATCCAGACCCTTATCCAAATAAAATATTTTTTTCAACAGAACTATCTATAAACTGTTCTGTACGATAGAATGAAATGTTTAAAGCTACAAAGAAGATCAGACCTGATGCCCAGCAAAAGTTTTAACTGGCCGACTCTCTCCAATCTTGCAAACATAAATCATTGTGTCAGTAGAGGATGTTGCAAACATAACATTGTTCCGCCAATCAACATCCAGTGTTGGAGCTGCAAGATGTGCAACAATTTTACCAGCAATACGATTACAGATTGAGATCACTAACAATTTCCAATACACAGCGAATATCTTACCTGAGTGGAATTCAAATTTCTGTTTCCACTCGCCTGTCTTCACATCCCAGACAATAGCAGTTTCATCAACACTTCCACTAAGAAGATAATCGCCCTTCTTGTTCCACTTTAGAGAGAAGATAGGCCCTTTATGTTTATTTAAAGTAGTCTTTAGTTCCCCTGGTAGAGGCAGAAGTTCAATAAAAATTAGTCCATCAAATCCTGATGAGCAGAAAACATATTAGACATAAGAAGATTTCTATAAGGCATACAAAAATAAACAAAGTGTGCAGTATTTGGAGGATGTTTATCTGGAAAGTCTTTGCATAGCATCAACTAATGTACATGTAAATTGGGTCAATGATGTAGTAATTATGTTCATTCTGCGGTAACTTCTGAGCACCTTCCCTCTTTTCTTAGACCCTTCTTCTTTATACAATGAAAGAAATCAAGGTTGTTGTCTCAGTTGGCAACAACTTTGGAATGGTGAGATTATACGATGTTTGGAACCGGGCAATGCTGAGAAGTGATGAATGAGATTCAGGTTCCAGGATTAAGTGAATCACTGAGAAAAAAGGTCGTACAAGCAGTGTTGGGTACAAAGCCAAAGTAGAATGCTTTGATGAGACGCCTAATGATGAAAGATTTCCACCGCTCGATCACACTAAGAACGTCAGGGAAGCTTGCAAGAAATATGGAGGGTGATATTTTGTTATGTAATGTCAATTGCAACCACACCCAGAGGGAAGGATGGCAATAGACTGAACTAAGGCATTTGACAAGGAAGTCCACACCAGTCTGGATTTCATCAAGATGGTAAGAGGAGATCGCAAGAGGCAGAGCTCATTTCAATTCTGGTATGAAGCTTGCAAAGAGAGCTAAAGACCAAAGACATATCCTCCCAACTTATCAAATGGAAGCCAATTATTACATCAACATTTTTCAAAGAAACGATGGATGTTTAATTTAAGAGTACAGTAAATGGCACTATCATGCATCTTGATGTAACTAAAACCAATAAAGGAACACAGGGTGCAAGTTGAGACAAGCTGCTTGAGCCATTTCCTCTCCTTACATCTAAGCCAAGAAATTGAGGTAGAATTCTTTCAATGGTTCACTTTCTAAGGTGGTTGAAGATGAAGATCCACCTCAAGCTACACACCATGTAGATGGTTTTACAGCCAACCCATGAACCATGGATCCAACGCCAAGAAGAAAAATAGAGGCAGTTGTAATCCACAAGCTCAAGCAATGAGAAAGTACACTACAAAGTCAAGAAAGGTATTTAGAAATTAGAATCAGAATGAACAAGGAGCATTGAGAAGAAGCATGAATCAAGCCCCATATTTGATCTCCCAGTTCAGAATGGTAAACAAGCTGCTCAATAGTATTAACATGACAAGGTTTGAAAATCTTTACAGATGATAGGGATTGTAACACTGTGGAAAATCCACAAATGAAGATCATCTTGAATTTTTGTCCTATTGAATTTCCAAACTTAATTCAACTCATCGTTCCCTACCTAGGTGGGGCTGCTCTACATGAATCCAATTTATCAATCACTAATTCAGCATTTATATTATAAGTAGGTTTCAGTAACATTCTATCCCTTCACTTTGATTAAGTAGGTTCATATCATAGTGGTTTATAAAGGTACACTAATTATGGTCAAGATGGGGAAGATGAATTTTGGTTCATATTCAAGTGCTTGATGATTAAATAACAAAAAATGCAAACATGAATCTCGAGTGACTATTGATAACTGGAATGGGAATTCAACCATTTCTAATCATTAACAATTAAGCTCCTAGATATAGAAATCTAGACATATGTATCAAAAAATATAGATTGATCCCAGACCTTGTAATCAAGGTGAGCTCAAGCATGTGCCTTGAGCATGCTCTGAAGTAGGGGCAATATAATCAAAAGGCAAGGTGTACCAACTTAAGCGAGTGCCTTAGCATGCCTCAAGAGTGAGCATTGGTCTTTAAATACAACATGCATAAATATAGAAAACATACAATGAAAAAGAAATAAATAAATAACAAACAACAACAACAACAACTATTTACACTAGCTAGCAACAATAAAAAGGCATCATCATTGCCACTTATGCTCCTCTGCTTTCATGTTTCTTCCCTTCAGTTCATATTTAAAATCCAAACAACTAAATGTAATAATGATACCATCTCTAAAGTATGAAAAATTAATGTTCGATTCAATTCCACTAAGTTTTTAGCCAACTAAATGGACTCCCTTATATGAATCCCACTCTCCACTCCACTCAATCAAGGGCTGTCAAACTTAAATTACAAGTAGTTATATGGATTTTAGGTTTTCCTCAGCATTCATCACTACTATGGATTATTTATAGGTTACTCTGCGTGAATTGTGCAGCTAAGCCTTTTGTTCTACATGCATAAACCATCTCAATTTATTTTCTCTCATTTACAGTTATATTAGATAAATCTTGACAAACACATTTTTGTCACACTTAATTTATATATGTTACTGTTAATTTGTTCAAATATTGCCCTTTCTAATCATGTATGTTCCTCCCAATTGAAGAAAGAAGTTGGGGTAAAAAGGCTGCTACAATAGCTTCTTTTGCCACTACTTAGATGTTGTGATTGGAAAGGAGTGATAGAGTTTTCATGATTGATCGAAGTAGAGAGTCAAGTTTGGGAAGTAATTAAATTTATGGCAAGTTCATGGGCTTTGGAGGCCAATTTGGCAAAGGCTCGTTTTGTGATTGATTGAGTTGAGGATTGAACAGGATGCTTGCAATTGCATTTAGTTGACTTGAAGTTTTTGTTTCTGCACATTTTGTTTCAGCTGTTTTTATTCTGATATAATCTTTCTATCAATAGAGCTTATTTCAAGTTCATAAAAAAAGGTTGGGTTCATAGCTTCATTTTCATTCCCATATTCAAATGGTGACTCCTTCCTTGATTGGTAGCAAGATGGGTCCTCACGTATGCATGCTAAGGAATTGACTTTTTGTGTCTGTATAGCAATGTTATATATATGATAAGATGGTCTTGCAATGGGAAGTGAAGTTTAGTAGTACTTCTAGTTCTCTACTACAAATGAATTTTGACCTATTTACTTTAATAGACATAATTTCTTTTGCTTTCTCCAAATTAAAAATAAAATAAAATAAAAATAAAAATAAATTGATGTTTTTTTTTCAGAGCACAATAGACCTAACAACAGTTTTACAGAATTTTCCTTTCAATGTCAACAGGATATATCAATCATGTAATACTTCATAAGCATTCCTCACCAAGTGCGCAATGAACGAAAATTCGACTTCGTCCCAAACTTCAACATTTGAAAATTAAAATTAATTCAAAGAGTTCGAGAAATTAGAAAAAAAGTTTGTAAAAATTTACAAAGTTAGAAAAATTCAAAAAAATACTATGTAAGTGCTAAAATATGGGCAGTTTTTATTAAAAATACCAAAAACAACATAATAAATATATTTTACATATAAAGTATACATGTAATGGTTTTGAACATGTATTTTAATATTAGCAATGTTTTATGCACATCGCATGTGTTAACTTAAAGCTGTTAGAAAAAAGAAAGAAACAAAAAAAAAATTTATTGTCAAACCTTAATGGTCTTGCAAACATAAACCTTGGTTTTTCTTTCTCTTTCTTTTTTCAACGTCTCTTCTCTTAGGCTTTTAGCTTATTTTTCTCTTATTACTCTTCTCTCTATTGTCTCTTCTACCAAGTTATAGTTTGTTCTTCTTTCTTTTTGTGCACCACATAAATTTTTTCATTAAAAATGCTCTTTTTCATGACTTTTATACAATTTTTTTCTACAAAAATCTTCAAAACTTCAATTTTAAGTGAACTTCATTGATTTTTCGAAGATTTCAACGAAATTTTGTAATTTTATAATTACAGGCAAACTTCGCTTCGATTGTCCAAATTACCTAATTAATTCAGCTAATTTTCATACCATGCAAGCGCGTATTACTTTAACTATATGATTCATACCCTCGCTTCTTTCTGCTTCTTGACAAATAATGAATCTCAAATACCTAAACTTTTAACTTTTTGGTATTTGTTAACATGCATTCTCCATAGTGCCGCAATATTTAGTTCTACTTCCTCTAAATTACATTTATTTCGTTCAATCTTACTCCTAGTAATTTAAGATTCTAAAAAATCTTTTTTGAACTTCGGAAAAGCATTTACCCCTAAATTAATTTCATCAATCAACATTATAACATCAGCTAATAGCATTTACCCCCAATCATCCCTACCTAGAAGAATAAAGGCTTATGGTGGATCCATGGTGCAAACTACAAGCCATTGGAAAAAGCTCGTTTCTTCTATTTTTGTTTTTAAAGGAGATGCCCCCATAAGGTATAAGGGTGAGCAAGCAACTTATAGTGTAGTGTACTCAACTGCTTGCTCACTTCTTCAAGCTCCGCTCACTGCTTTTCGCTTTTTCTTTCTGGTGTAGTATAGTCAACTACCTATTACGTTTTTCAGGCTCCGCGCGCTAGCACGCGTACTCTTCTACTATCAATGAAACCGAAAGAAACACAAAAAACACTGTGCATTTTGTGTAGATCGAGACTTGTAGCTTGATTCTTAACTCATTCCATATTAGGAAGAATAGTAGGAAATCATTCGAGAAAACTTCTTCCTAATTTTCAATGATATCTGAATGATCAAGACAATGCTCATGAAACTCTTTCAATTCATAGTTATTGATGTTATTACACCATCATATATAACTTTTCAAAGCGTTTACATAGCTCTAGGTAACCATTTTCTCTAAAACCCACCAAATTATTAGTCTACAAATAATAATAGGCTTTCTTTTTTAAGATTGTGGTATCATTCTTGTACGCTCTAACTAATCCACAAGGGCCCCCACTCACCCACAAAGCCAAGACCAAGAAACCTAAGGCATAATACAGGCCCAACGTCCTTAAAGAATTTGTAGGAGAAGCTAAAGGGGAAGGTTGGGAGTTGAACGCATGAGTTCCTTAGTCATAGCCCACTCTCTCAACCACTCCACCAATACCTTGAAGGGCAATAATAGGCTTTGTTTAAAAAAACAAAAAGCACATGCATGTGTCTCATCTCCCTCTATACATCTCTATCAAGTGTCAAACTACAATAGTTTTAAGATGAAGTACAAACATTATAACAATTTTTGTGAATTTGAGTCTTTACTAGATTCTCAACCAAAAATGGAGTAATAATACTAATTTGATATATAATTGAGCTTTTTATCATGGAATGAAAATTAGCTGAAATTTGACAAAATTAGTGAAAATAATTAGGTAATTTGGACAGTTGAAATGAAGTTTAAAGGTAATTGTGAAATTACAAAATTTCGTCGAAATCTTCAAAAAAATTTGACGAAATTAACCTAAAATCGAAATTTTGATTATTTTTGCAAAAAAAAAAAATGCATAAAAGTTGTAAAACAATGACATTTTTTTATGAAAGAATTTATTTAATGCATCGAGATTCTTCTATATAATCATAGAGATTGTAGAAGAAAATCTTTCTTTATAAATGAAGAGAAATGAAGGGAAGATATGTGTAACTTGCAAGTGACAATCCAAAAGAAAAAAGAACGAGTTGTAGCCTCGAGGAGAGATGATAGAGAGAAGAAAAAGAAGAAAAAAAAAAAAAGCTAAGAAACTAAGAGGAAAGACATTAAGAGAAGAACGAGAAATAAAGGTCATCTATTGTAATCGACAGAGAAGATCAAATATTCTTGTGCTTGTAACGATTAGCGAGTCAAAAATTAATCGAATTAGGGTTTATATTTGCAAGACCATTAGCGTTCGATAATCAATTTCTCTTTCTTTCCTTTTAATAACAGTTTTAAGTTAATATGCACAATGTGCATTAAACATTGTTAATGTCAAAATACACATTAGAATCCATTATATTTATACTTTTATATGTAAACTGTATTTATTTACGTTTGTTTTTACCATTTTCAATAGAAATTGTACATGTTTTAGCATTTACATAGTATTTTTTAAAAACTTTTCTAAGTTGACAAATTTTTACAAAAATTCTTTCAAATTTCTCGAACTCTTCAAATTAATTCTAGTTTTCAAATGTCAAAGTTTGAGGTAAAGTCCAATTTGTGTTCCTTACTTTTTATGAGTTTTGGCATCTTAGCGTACATTTGGAGGAGGAGCGTTAATAAAAGGCAAGAAGTTACGATGGTGTGACCAAGTGGTCATGAGTTCGAAATTGGGTAAACAACCTCTTCAATGCAATAAAGCTGTGTATAATCAATCTAAAGTGGTACCCGCCCTTCCTCAAGACTCTGTACAGGTAAGAGCTTTGCATACTGCATTATGTTGTATACAAAATAATTTCCAAAACCCTAAACCCTTAGAAGTATTTTGATTTTTGACTAATCTCCTTCATGTGACAGTATAGTCTGAATAATAAAATATGACCAAATATCTTGTTAGAGTTCTAACATGCATTCTTAGAATTAGAATTCCCATTGATGACAAAACTGACCCAACAAATTCTGCAAAGAATAAACAATCCCCGCCTGTGTTTGTAGAGCACAGTCATCTCACACAAAAAGTATTTGATGGGCAACACTGAACATTAAAAAAGATTAAAAGTATGGCTTTCGAGAGTTAAAATAAAACTATAAACCTGCCATTAATAAGTCACCTGTCCAAGCTCAACTCACCACTAACCTTTATATAGGCCCAAAGGATAATGCAAACTAGAAATTTCATGTTGAATATACAGTAGCTTCTGTCTTCATGGATATAGTTTTCAAAATGGAAAATGAAAGAACCCTAAAATAAGGCCAGAGTAATACTAACCATAATGCTAGAAAGCAAAGATAAAAGAAATTTATCGAACTAGAAACAAGAAACAATTTCTACTAGATAAAAGAAAAAGGCGCATACAAAGTACAAGCAGAAGAAGTGCTCCGAAAGAAGACAAAACAAAAGCAAAAGCAAAGAGAAAGCAAAATCAGAACAAAGTGAACCAATTTCTAGATCTAGACTGCTTGAAATTATAGCCTCTAGGAAGAGAAGAAGATCCAAACCAGTTTGCAACAACAAAATTGGGGACTCCAATATAGCATGAACCTCTGTAGACTTATGTCCAAAACTATGGTGTTTCTTCTGAAAAAATGCCTGCCTAAAAAGTAATTCATATTTGAAAAAAAGTAACCAACAGGAAAGTTATACCAGATTATGTAAGAGAAGCCTTGCTAATATAGATTAAGATACAACAAGAGGACTGATTCCCTCTAACATACATGCAACACACAATTCACATGCCAAACCAAGAAGGAAAAAAGCAAAGGGAAGACACAGACACA
>JAJIYU010020085.1:0-10550 GCA_030144865.1 Tinospora cordifolia | reverse complement strand
AAACAAATAAAGTCATTTAAAGATAAAACAATTAAATTTAAAACCAAAGCAAATTACATTAAGATAATTCAGTAAAGTACATAAAAACTTAACCTCCAAGTACCCTATCCCGGACGACCTCCCCATGAAGTGTCCAATCAGAGTGCGGGTCTTCTGACGTAGTCAACATATTCTACATCCAAGTGTACCTGAAAAATATAAAGGGTGAGCTCAAAAGCCCAGTGGATCATTCCTACATATCACAAACATTATACAGACCCAATCCAAAACATTACAAACACTTTCAAACATTAGGCGTTTCAAATATTAAATTATTTGTTGTATCCTAAACCGAAAGAGTTGGCTAGACTCCCAATATTCCTTTGTGATCCAGGATGGAAATAAGTGCATGCATTTTGGCCAGAAACAAGAAATCAAGAACATCAACATCCAAAGATAAGTAACGCTTTGCAGCCTATTACTTATCCCCATGCACGCCATGCGGCCTGTACATATGAATCACAGTCTAAAGGATAGTAATGCTATGCAGCCAATTACTAAGGTAACGCTATGCAGCCTGTTAACAAATCCCAAAGACAAATCAAGTGTTGAGCAAAATCTAAGGAAAGGAACGTCGTGCGGCCTATTCCTTTTTATTCCCAAGATATCACAGTCAAAGGTAAGGAACACTATGCAGCCTGCTCCTTATGATTCCCAAGACAATGAAATTTGCTATCGACAGTAAGGGTCAGGAATATTTACGACGCTATGCAGCCTGTCGCACCGGTGTGTGGGATTCTTATTTAACCATCAATCTTAATTTAGTGAAGCAATCATGCATTCAAGCCCAAAACATTCAATCAACATGATCTCAGAAATAGATCAATGAAATATATCGTGAGCGGTAAATCATAATAGAAATCATGCATAGCGGTAAATCATTCGGCAATTCAATAATTTCAATCAAAGCATTCAATTCCAACAATTCAAATCAACATTTTTCAAAACATTAACAACCTATAATTTATTCAAACAAATGTCTTGAATTTTAAATCCGCATAATACGTGTGAGAGAGAAAATCATGCCAACTTGAATTCTTGGCGATTTTTTAGTCCTTTATCGCTACGATCATCCTAGAGCTTTTATCTGCAAAATAATTATGGCATATAATTTCTCAATCAATATTTCTATTATTTTCCTACTACTAATGTTCACGAGGAATTAGACACATTTTTAGAAATCTTTTATATTCTTAACAATAAAGTCTTGCTATGATTATTGTTGAGTGTCCCTTCATTAATTTACGTTCATTTAATTTGCTAAATTTGGATCTTAGACTACTAGATAACTGATCTAAATTTAAATGCTTGAATTTCATAATCCAAAAATTAAAATAAATTTTCCTTACCTATTAACACGGTTAACACCCAATAATAAATAGCTGCCACCTTGCTTCTCTACTTTCCAGCAGTTCTCTTCTTCATCTTCATTTCATCTTTGTTCTTCTCAGACCAATAGCAGCAGCAGCTGCACAACTCCTTCACGGTTGGCAATCTCAAATCAATTCATGGCACCAGTAGCACATCTTCTTCCCATTCATGGTAGCAGCAACTCATGCATGGTCCCCTGCCTCTTTGTCTCCTTCCTCTTCTTTTCGTTCGTCGATCGTAGCAGCAGAAGAAATCAGCTGCAGAAGCAAATGGCGTCCATACATGCATTGTTCACCAGCACCAGCACCAGCAGCTGCTTTCTTCCCTTCTATTCATCACACCAGCCGCACGCCATCAGTCTCTTCTTTCCTTCGTTTCCTTTTTCTTTTTCCTCCTGTTCTCGTCTGTGTCTCACTGCAATTCCATCTTCTCCGTTTTCCATCCCCTGCAGTAGTAGCAAAACACTAGCTGCAGACTTCAGCCCGGAACTCCTTTCCTCTTCTTTCCATTCGGGTTGCAGCAGTATGGTGCAATAGTAGTTCATGCACTGCTTTCCTTCCCTTCCTCAGTTAACAGTAGCATGCAGCAGTAGCTGCATACACACACCTCACCGTCCCCTGTTTCCTATCTATCATCACTGCACAACTTTCCTTTTCATTTTCCAGCAGCAGCAGCGACAGTGGCAGCACCAGCAACACCACGAGCAGCGGCCATCAACACAAAACAGAGCATCGCTGCTTCCCTCTGTTCTTCTTGTCCGGCGACACCAGCTACCACTTCCTCATCTTTTCTGTTCCACAGTACAAGCAGCAGCAGCAACCCTCTGTTTTTCAACCTCTGTTCAAACAACAACACCCCAACACAACAGCTGCGTCTTCTTCGCTGACGGAATACACCAATTGCTTGTCATTCGTGATTCAAACCAGAAATCCAGAGCGTTCTCCTTTTCCTTTGGCTTCTGCTCCTCTTGTTCTCGTTCCCCATCACGGTTCTACACAACAACTTCAAGCAGCAGCAGTAGCATAAACAGAGTAGTCGTGCTCTGTTCTTCTTCGTCTGCACTGCTTCTTCTTCCTTCTATTACCTTCCTCTTCTCGGTTCTTTTCCATTTGCAGCCGATGTAACAGTAGCTGCAACCACTCCTCTTCATTCTTGCTCTGTTTCCACGTTAAAACCAAGCACCTCCTCTGTTTTTCACTCCAAAATTAGAAACGCAGTAACATTTGTGCTCCTTTGCTTCTTCAATTCCGCACCATCAGCAGAGCTCCTCATGCTCTGTTTCTATCTCGTACGCACGACAGAACGCACCAACGTTGTTGTTCTTCTTCGTTTCTCCACCAGCATGCCCCTCTTCTTCCTCGTTCTGCAGTTGCTACATGAACAACAGTAGCACATCGCTGCACTGTTCTCTTCTCTTTTCTATTTCATTGCTTCGAATGACGCCGAGGTTTTTTTTTTATAACCCATTCCACCGCCAACAACTCTTCTTCCCAATTCTACAGGATTCGATTCCCGTTTTATATTTATTTATTTATATTTATTTATTTTTATAACTCAATTTATTTATCAAACTTTATTACATACTATTAATACCCAATTATTTAATCCTTTATTTTATCAAATTATATATATATATATATGTTACCGATGTAATTCTCTCCTTTATTTATTTTTTTTAATACTTAAATTATTTAACTTTATATTATAAAATATATGTATTTTGATAATGAAGATCTCTTCCTCATTTTGATACTTCTATAATGTATTCGCCAATCATCGAAATATTTTCGAGTGCAATTTTCCAACTATAATATATACATATGATTTAATAATTATAATATTTCTTTCCTACAATTAATATCTTATTTTATGTTTAATCGCAACGTAGTGCGCTCGCGAAGTTACGTGGTGTTACAATCTACTCCCCTTAAATGAAATTTTGTCCTCGAAATTTGGGTCAAGTTAAGACACATTGTCTAACGGTTTATCTTTCTCATAATCTACTATTCTTTCGCTGCGCTACTATGATTTTACTTACTGTACCACCAGATCATTATCTTGTTTCCGATTCATGAATTTACTAGAGCTTTTATTCTCCCATCTTAGATTCATCGTCTAGTCATGCTACTAGATGTGATTTCGTTTCTTCTCCGTAGTCATTCTCTATGGAGTAGTTGGAATTTCTTCAAGTCCTTCCCATCATTCCTGTCTTAGGCGATTCTGTTCCTACTATCCCGTGAGATTGCTGGTCACAATCCAAAATCAACTACCGCAGTAATGGAATGTAAATCATACTAACCAGGAATGTCATGTGAAATATCCATTCTCCGAGTGGTGGTTGAAGCCTCAGAGATTCAGGCATTAGGAGAAAATTATTCACCTGACAATAAAGAATTTAAGCCACCACCTTCGACATTGATCTTCGAGAGAACGCTTGTAAAGTATTAATCATTAACATCTTGTTGGAGCAATGCATTGATTCACAATACCAACATCAGCTAGACTTTCCTTCATCCATAGACCACATATAGTAGATGTTTTTCTCTCACCTCCTGATACAATCTACCAATCAAGAATTCTTTTCTCGACAATTCATGATCTACTACTGTTAAGGTGAAGAGTAACATTTATTTTATATGTATACTTCTATATATAGTTATCTTTTGGTATTCTAGCCCCTCTTCTTGACCACTACTTCCTATATGCCTATGCCATCTCACGTTTTTCGTGCTAGGGTGACTCTAGGTGCATAGTCTCTAAGTTCTAGATTTGTCTCAGTTGTCTAGGAGTTTATGCTTCTAAGTTGGCAGCATTTCATCTGTTTTTGGGCATAGGAGTTTGGGGTTAAAATACTTAGATAATCAAACTATATATATAACAAACAATCATACAACAACCAAGCAACCAAAGCACGCTAGCGTAATGCAATCCCAAAGCTTCCATCTGTGCTTCTAGGTCCGTGTGCCCCATCCCACACTTGCCCTTCCACACAGACTTTCGCCCAGAATTACATTACACCCAAACAATGGCGCAAGTGTCTCGATATCCATGACTGCAACTATCCCACCATCATTAACTGGGCCCTTGGCTAACAATAGTGCGATAGTGCAACCACAGACGTTTCTAAGGCTGACGCAAGACCCACCATACTGTACTGCCCCATCCCAGTACAATACAGTGCGTACAAGTTCAGCCAAAGAAATCAATTACTTACCAAACATGGTTCGTCATTCTCCGAATTCAGGACTCCTCCATACCCCTAAATCCCCATGTACCCCATCCTACATAAAGACCAAAGATACAGGCTCCTCCCGAACTCGGGTCCTGACCAAAGAAGTGTGTGTTCAAACACATTATCAGTCTCTAACCTATTTCCTAAAATCTTTTAATTTATTTCAGATCCATTGCACTCCCGAAACCACACCCAGTCTCTATCTAAACCTATGGTCATGGTGTTCAACTACATTGTATTACTTGTGATGCCATAGTTCCCGAATCAGAATTGTCACCGATTAGGGATCAACCTTCAAGGATATCTTCCTGAAGTCGGGATCAACCCATTAGGCGCTCTTTCCAAAGGAGGTACCAACCATATGAGAGTCACTATATAATCATATACTATCAGGGATACTCTTCCCAAGAAGAGGTCAACTATCTGTGACACCCTTCGGTATTCCAGTCACGTCTGTGATCGGTGACTTAGGTACTCTAGCATCACTTCACAATACCTAGATCTCTACCCATGCTACCCTTTTTCAAAATCATATCCAAAAAAATATCATTTTTCGATGAAATCAAATCCGGTAAAATTCATTTCTAGTGAAAATCATATTCAATAAAATCTTCATTTCAGTGAAAATCATCTCTTGTAAACTCAAATCTAACCCAGTACATGATAATACTGAGCTCTGATACCATATTTGTAACATCCCAATTTTTGACCGGACCTCCGTTTACGTGTTACATCACACGTGGATTGTCGCCCGATGAAAATTGAGATGCTACTAAAATTTTCTTTTGTAAAAAATCTTATTCTTCGGAATATCGTTCAAATCATAGTATATTTGTTCTTAAATCAATATTCAGTAATCATTTATTAAAATCAAACATCAAAAGGGTTCTATAAATATTTACCAGATTAAGTGACACAATTTAACAATAACGCAGCGAAAATCCTTAAAATCATTTATTCGAACCGAAATCATTAAAAAAATAAAGTCATTTAAAGATAAAACAATTAAATTTAAAACCATAGCAAATTACATTAAAATCATTTAGTAAAGTACATAAAAACTTAACCTCCAAGTACCCTATCCCGGACGACCTCCCCATGAGGTGTCAATTCAGAGTGCGGGTCTTCTGACGTAGTCAACATATTCTACATCCAAGTGTACCTGAAAAATATAAAGGGTGAGCTCGAAAGCCTAGTGGATCATTCCTACACATTACAAGCATTATACAGACCCAATCCAAAACATTACAAACACTTTCAAACATTAGGCGTTTCAAACATTAAATTGTTTGTTGTATCCTAAACCGGAAGAGTTGGTTAGACTCCCAATATTCCTTTGTGATCCAGGATGGAAATAAGTGCATGCATTTTGGCCAGAAACAAGAAATCAAGAACATCAACATCCAAAGATAAGTAACACTCTGCAGCCTATTACTTATCCCCATGCACGCCATGCGACCTGTACATGTGAATCACAGTTTGAAGGACAGTAATGCTATGCAGCCAATTACTAAGGTAACGCTATGCAGCCTGTTACCAAATCCCAAAGACAAATCAAGTGTCGAGAAAAAATCTAAGGAAAGGAACGTCGTGCAGCCTATTCCTTTTTATTTCCAAGATATCACAGTCAAAGGTAAGGAACACTATGCAGCCTGTTCCTTATGATTCTCAAGACAATGAAATTTGCTATCGACAGTAAGGGTCAGGAATATTTACGACGCTATGCAGCCTGTAGCACCGGTGTGTGGGATTCTTATTTAACCATCAATCTTAATTTAGTGAAGCAATCATGCATTCAAGCCCAAAACATTCAATCAACATGATATCAGAAATAGATCAATGAAATATATCATGAGCGGTAAATCATAATAGAAATCATGCATAGCGGTAAATCATTCGGCAATTCAACAATTTCAATCAAAGCATTCAATTCCAACAATTCAAATAAACCTTTTTCAAAACATTAACAACCTATAATCTATTCAAACAAATGTCTTGAATTTTAAATCCGCATAATACGTGTGAGAGAGAAAATCATGTCCACCTGAATTCTTGGCGATTTCTTAGTCCTTTGTCGCTACGATCATCCTAGAGCTTTTATCTGCAAAATAATTATGGCGTATGATTTCTCAACCAATATTTCTATTATTTTCCTACTACTAATGTTCACGAGGAATTAGACACATTTTTGGAAATCTTTTATATTCTTAACAATAAAGTCTTGCTATGATTATTGTTGAGTGTCCCTTCATTAATTTATGTTCATTTAATTTCCTAAATTTGGATCTTAGACTACTAGATAACTGATCTAAATTTAAATGCTTGAATTTCATAATCCAAAAATTAAAATAAATTTTCCTTACTAACACCCAATAATTAAGAGCTGCCACCTTGCTTCTCTACTTTCCAGCAGTTCTCTTCTTCATCTTCATTTCATCTTTGTTCTTCTCAGACCAATAGAAGCAGCAGCTGCACAGCTCCTTCACGGTTGGCAATCTCAAATCAATTCATGGCACCAGTAGCACATCTTCTTCCCATTCAGGTAGCAGCAACTCATGCATGGTCCCCTGTCTCTTTGTTTCCTTCCTCTTCTGTTTGTTCGTCGATCGTAGCAGCAGAAGAAATCAGCTGCAGAAGCAAATGGCGTCCATCCATGCATGGTTCACCAGCACCAGCAGCTGCTTTCTTCCCTTCTATTCATCACACCAGCCGCACGCCATCAGCCTCTTCTTTCCTTCGTTTCCTTTTTCTTTTTCCTCCTGTTCTCGTCTGTGTTTCCCTGCAATTCCATCTTCTCCGTTTTCCATCCCCTGCAGTAGTAGCAAAACACTAGCTGCAGACTTCAGCCCGGAACTCCTTTCCTCTTCTTTCCATTCGGGTTGCAGCAGTATGGTGCAATAGTAGTTCATGCGCTGCTTTCCTTCCCTTCCTCAATTAACAGTAGCATGCAGTAGCAGCTGCATACACACACCTCACCGTCCCCTGTTTCCTATCTATCATCACTGCACAACTTTCCTTTTCATTTTCCGGCAGCAGCAGCGACAGTGGCAGCACCAGCAACACCACGAGCAGCGGCCATCAACACAAAACAAAGCATCGCTGCTTCCCTCTGTTCTTCTTGTCCGGCGACACCAGCTACCACTTCCTCATCTTTTCTGTTCCACAGTACAAGCAGCAGCAGCAACCCTCTTTTTTTCTACCTCTGTTCAAACAACAACACCCCAACACAACAGCTGCGTCTTCTTCACTGACGGACTACACCAACTGCTCGTCGTTCGTGATTCAAACCAGAAATCCAGAGCGTTCTCCTTTTCCTTTGGCTGCTGCTCCTCTTGTTCTCGTTCCCCATCACGGTTCTACACAACAACTTCAAGCAGCAGCAGTAGCATAAACAGAGTAGCCGTGCTCTGTTCTTCTTCGTCTGCACTGCTTCTTCTTCCTTCTATTACCTTCCTCTTCTCGGTTCTTTTCCATTTGCAGCCGATGTAACAGTAGCTGCAACCACTCCTCTTCATTCTTGCTCTGTTTCCACGTTAAAACCAAGCACCTCCTCTGTTTTTCACTCCAAAACCAGAAACGCAGTAACATTTGTGCTCCTTTGCTTCTTCAATTCCGCACCATCAGCAGAGCTCCTCATGCTCTGTTTCTATCTCGTACGCACGACAGAACGCACCAACGTTGTGGTTCTTCTTCGTTTCTCCACCAGCATGCCCCTCTCCTTCCTCATTCTGCAGCTGCTACATGAACAACAACAGCACATCTCTGCATTGTTCTCTTCTCTTTCCTATTTCATTGCTTCGAATGACGCCGAGGTTTTTTTTTATAACCCATTCCACCGCCAACAACTCTTCTTCCCACTTCTACAGGATTCGATTCCCGTTTTATATTTATTTATTTATTTATTTTTATAACTCAATTTATTTATCAAACTTTATTATAACATTATTACTGATACTATTTATATCCAATTATTTAATCCTTTATTTTATCAAATTATATCTATATATATATGTTACCAATGTGATTCTCTCCTTTATTTATTTTTTTAATACTTAAATTATTTAACTTTATATTATAAAATATATGTATTTTGATAATGAAAATCTCTTCCTCATTTTGACACTTCTATAATGTATTCGCCAATCATCGAAATATTTTCGAGTGTAATTTTCCAACTATAATATATACATATGATTTAATAATTATAATATTTATTTCCTACAATTAATATCTTATTTTATGTTTAATCGCAACGTAGTGCGCTCGCGAAGTTACGATGTATTACAATTGATTTATCATGTTATTCTATTGGTATGTTTAATTACTATTGAAATATTTATTTGCTGAGCTTTTGCACACAAAAATCAGATTAAATGAAATTTCAACCATATACCGGTACGAGAGACTTTCTGTGTTCCATGTAAAATTGGAACTGGCTGTCAATACTGACACCAGCATGGAACGGGTTTCAAGAATGATCCCACTAAAAATGAGTTTGAGTTTCAGAATTGATCTCTCTCCCTAGATCTGGAGTACAGAGGGTATTCCCGTTCGGTCTAAATTACGACTAAATTAATATATTGGTCGAATCGAATTAATTTCTGAAAGTGTTTGATTCGCTTGCATTCTCTGATTAAAATAATGGATTAAATAGATGAAATGATTCACTGGGCTTTTTAGCTCACCTCTTATTTTTCACATCACAGAGAATTAATCAGCTTGCGAGGAGTTTTATCTATTGAACGTTTTATTTATTTTAATGTAGGATGCATCGGCCCAAACTAAATCGTATATTTCAGCTTTGAATTTATTTTTTGCTGTAATAGATTATTGTACTCGGAATTTTTGAATGAATAAATGAAGAGTTTTATTTATCATGATGTCATTTGGTACATAGACTAATGTACATAGAAACCCTAATGGATTTGGGTCCAAGAAGAAGAAAATGTAGCACGACTCGTCTCCTGGGTATCCCAAGATTTTTTATGGGACTTGGGAGACGGGGTGTTACAGTTCATGACTCTGCAACAGTCATTCGGAGATGCGACCATGGTCGTCTTCTTCACGCCGAGCATGCAGTAGAATTTCTGCCCCTTTGTTCTTGTTTTCCCATCACGGTTCTGCAATAACGACTCCGAGCAGTTGTTGCAACCTGGAGTGGCAGCAATAATAGAGTATTATAACTCTGTTCTCCTTCCTTCCGTCTCTTCTTCTCGTTCGGCAGCTAGGGAGCAACAGCAGCAGCAAAACCATGCTGCTCTGTTTCCGTCCTATCAACCATCACCAGCAACTTCTTCATTCGACAATAGAACAACAACCGCTCAGGTAGCAACAGCCAGCTTCTTCATTTGCGCCCCGGATTATGGCAGTGGCTACCTGCGTTCTTGCTTCCTCTATTTTTCTTCTTCCTTGCAGCAGCGGCTGCAAAACCATCTCACGGTCCAACAGCAGCAGCAGCTTCTTCATTCCCTGTTTTCGTTTCTCCACGGCCCACCGAGCACAACCCAGCCAGCTCACGTTCTCCACCGTCCGGCAGCAGTAGTTGTTTTCAATTTCCTTCCCTTCCTCTGTTCTTTGCTCCTCTGCTCATGCAGCGACCAACAACTTCTTCTCTTCTCTGTCCGGAAGAAAGCACAATAGCACCAGCTCCACACATCACCAGTCCCCTGTTTTCTGTTTGTCGTCCCTGCATGGCATTCTTCTTCATTCTGCAGCAGTAGCACCAGCAGCTGCATCCTCCCCTATTCGTTCTGCTACAACTCCTCTTCTTCATTCTCCTTCTTCGACGTAGCAGCAACAGTTTACCATTTCTCTTCTTCATCTAGCAGCAGCCGTGGTTCTTCTTCCTCTTCTTTGCATTTCTTTACTTCATCAGCTAGCGGCCACAGCCACTTCTTCACTTCATCAT
>JAJIYU010020084.1:0-10568 GCA_030144865.1 Tinospora cordifolia | reverse complement strand
GAGAGAGAGAGAGAGAGAGAGAGCACAGAAAGAGGGAGACAATAGAGAGAGACGAAGAGAGAAGAGAACAAAGAAAGAGGGAGAGAGCACAGAGACAGCAGAGAAAGACGAAGCAAGCAGAGTGCAAAGACAGAGGGAGAGATTAGAGGGACGAAGAGAGCAGTGAGAGCAAAGAAAGCAGAGAGAAAGCACAAAAAAGGGAGAGAGCAAAGAGAGACAGTGAGAACAGAGAGACAGAGAGAGCAAAGAGCAGAGAAGGAGGGAGAGAGTAGAGAGACGAAGAGAGCAAAGAGCAGAGAAAGAGGGAGAGAAGAAAGAGAGACATAGAGAGCAAGGTGAGCAGAGAGACGGAGAGAGTAGAGAGCAGAGAAAGAAGGAGAGTAGAGAGACAGAGAAAACAAAGAAAGATGGAGAGAGTAGAGAGACAGAGTCGCCAAGTAGTAGAGATGACCGCTTGAGTCGCCAAATTCATTGGAGTTGCTAGAGTTGCAAAGATGTCGAAGATGATTGTCAAAGTCGGAGTCTGGAAGCTATTACTGACTGGTTAGAGTAGTTGGAGTGTGTTGGTCGATTAGATTTAGGTTAAAATTAAATAAATAAAATTAATCAATTAATTAATTAAAAGCCCTCAATTTTTTAAAAATTCACAGAGACACCCCCCAAATTTTTTTCAATTTGCATTAAAAACCCCCAGTGCCCAGGCCACCACCTAGGCATTGAGGGGGCCTGGGCACCTAGGCATTGACCACACTTGTCTCGCAGTTAGCTACTTTTGAAGCAACAATTTATACATCACTCTAGTCAAGCGAGCTAAAGCAGACCATATCATTTTCGGATAGTAAACATAACAATAAGAAAGAAGCTAGTGGATTGGGAAATAATAAATTAAGAGTTGGATGTTGAAGTGAAGACTCACTAGTAAGGAGAAAAATAGGACAGTTGATACATTGGTTTTAGTTATATTACTACAAACCAATAGCAGCCCCAATAAATGAATCATGCATGAGGAACATGGGAATGGATCTGACACTAATACGGACTACCCATTTCTATTGTTGTGCTTTCTGATATTGCATACCTATACAAGGCTTCAAGTTTCGATCGATATTTGCGGAGTGGATTATCCCGCTCGAAAACGAAGATTTGAAGTAGTCCATAATTTATTAAGTACTCGATATAACTTACGCATTCGTGTACAAACCAATGCAGAGAAGTAACACAAATCTCTTCGGTAGTCAGAGGGAACAAATTGAGAGCATTTTAAATATACCTAAGGCAAAAATGCAAACAAAATTCGATATCGGGAAAAAAAAATAGACATTTACAGACCAAGATAATTGGAAAAATGTTTGACATATGATATAGATTGATAATTTTCAATCCCATCACTTTATTTTTTTGCAATAATTTGAACATTGCCCTTCGTCGAAGTATGAAGCTGCATAAAAAGGCTGCAAAATAAACCTCATTTGCAACTATGCTAGTTTTAACAAAAATAGGGCAGACGAATGAAAGATTCTGAGATAATCATATATATAACATCAAGGCTAAAAACTTTCAGCACCTTCTCCAATAATTGAGGTAACATCCTCAAACATAATTAAGAGAAAAGAAGTGTGCGTTGGAATTTGACAAGAAAGTACCTTACGACGTCCAAAGAAGCATCCATCAGGTTCGATGGACCCAAAGAAATCCAATTTCAACAAGCATCCCTTTAGCCTGTCATAATACAAACCCCTGATGGGAAAGGTAGGATCATATTTGAAATTCAAGCAACTCACCGGATACTTGAGCTGACAGTCACACGAAGCATAAAACCAATCAGATTTCATCACAGCCCTGCAATGTGATTCAAAAAACTACTAAAAGCTGTCTATCTAACCTCATTAACTAGATGTTCATTTGCAAGGTCATATATCAAACTCTGTAAGTTAGAGGAGTAATGCGCCAATGTGTAGTCGTAATCGAAACCATAAACATGTATGTGGTCTAATCTTACGTTCTTATTCACATATATACCTGAGTCTCACCACAACAGATGAGTTAAACATGGGAAATGGAACAAATGTCCCCATTAAAAATAAATAATCAATTAACCAATACACTTGAAGTTAAGAGAATGACCCGGAATTGACCTTTCGGGTTCATCTTGGGCATTTCCTTGAGTGCTTCAGGAATCTTGGGAAAGCTCCTTTTCACGGCATTGAATTTATTTTGAATCTTGGCAATCTCTCCGTCGGCAAGTTCGTCATTCAAACCAGATTTTGAAATAGGAACTCTTTCCTGCGATGCCACTCGGACGGCATAGTTCCGACCAGAGAAACCGAACTCAGAGCCTACATACAATGGCAAGCAAATGTGACATTAAAACAACGCAGATACGCGGACGAACTGGCACGGAAAGGAGAATCGAATAAGACCTTCTGGAGCTGCCGATATACGAGGTATCGTAGCCTGCAAAGAAAGGACACTTTGGTTACAACAAAAATAAAAGTCACTTTGTTTAGAACAACCAGGTACAATTTGGATTGCCCTTTTTTTAGCAACAAACGTCCAAAATAACTTTTTTTTGTGCTGGCAAATAATTTCGAATCAAACGATTTCTGGTGGTCCGTGGTTGAGCTCTTCTTTTTCAGAAGGTAAGAACAGAGCATTACGTAAAAGAAAGAGCGCAGAGGAAAACGCCTTCGAGAGTATGCCATTAGAAGGCGTTGGTGGCGATGGCGGAATACTCCGGTGGCGGTAATTACACCTATGAATCTACCACTCGAAACGGCCTCTTGCCGAGCTGGGCCAAAGCTTTCGCCGGACGCCTACTCCCTTGGGTAACAATTTGTACAAACTGTCACTGTCTGTCTACAGTTTTGTGTAACGCATTCGTATGCCCGGGTGCCCAAAATATATATTTGTAGTCTTGAGTGCGCTTAGTGCAAACGGATAAGAGTACTTTTAAATAGAATTGGAAAAAAGTAATACAATACAGAATATTTATAAAAATAATTTAAAAAGTATTGTTAGAAAAATTATGTTTGAATAGAAAAGAAAGAAAATGTTAAATAGTCTTATATTGCTAAAACATAAAAAATAATGTGTAGATAAAAAAAAAATTTAGAGTAATTATTAAAATTATTTATTTAAATGGATCAAAGAGAAGAGCCTTAGGGCCTTGTGGGCCTTGGTCTTTAATTCACTCAAGCCTATCTCTATTTTTTAAAATTTTAAATTTTGAATTAAACTGTGATTAATTGTCTTATGACAGTTTTAGACAATTTTGGACAGTTTTCTAATTAGATAACAGAATTAGTGACTGTTTGAAATTTGTACCTCTTTGAATAACACCTTTTCCACATAATAAATTCACACTTTATTTACAAAAAAAAACATCTTTTTATGTATTGTTTTGAATTTCATAAATTCTTGACGATTCCAGTTTGACAGAATTTGAAATCAGGTGCTAGAATTTCGAGTTTGAACAGTTGTATCTTGTGAGACAGATTCTACAGGCTTCAAGCACATGTGAAGGGAATTATTTATGTCTTAGGATATTACTAATGCAAGCCTCTATTCCAGTAATTCTTTATTTATTTTTCTTTGAATTTATTATTATCAATACTTGAATATTAGTATAGACTAGTTTTTTTAACAATCTAAGACAAAAGTAAGAATAATGATTTGTTAGATTACTAGTTTTGTGTTGTTTATGTTGTGTATAACTATCTGCTTTACATTATGAGTGTTAATGAACCATTATATTGGGTTGATAGATTTTGAAATCATGGTTTCTCAAACAACCACGAGTGCTACCAATCCAAAGGATGAGAGACTCGAAAAGTTCAAGGGTCTAGATTTTAAAAGATGGCAACTGAAAATAATTTTTTGGTTGACTATTATGAATCTGGCAAATATAATCAGAGAAAAAGTTCCAAAAACAGATGAAAATCCAGTGTTAAAAGAGACTTTTATGACTATTGAAGCTTGAAAGCAATATGATTTTTTGTGCAGAAATTACATTCTGAATAAACTGGATGATACTCTATATGACGTTTATTCAGGATGTAAGACTGCAAAAAACGTTTGGGATTTGCTTGAGAAGAAATACAAAAGTGAAGATGCCGGAGCAAAGAAGTTTGTAGTTGGAAAATTTCTCAAGTATACAATGATTGATTCTAAATCAGTCATTAAACAAGTAGAATAACTTCAAGTACTAATCCATGAATTACATGCAGAAGGATGCATAGTGAATGAACATTTTCAAACTGGAGCCATCATAGAGAAATTGTCACCATCTTGGAAAGACTTTAAAGTATATCTCAAGCATAAACGCAAAGAGATGTCCATTGAAGATCTGATATTAAGGCTTCGGGTTGAAGAAGATCATAGAAAAGGGGACAAAATTGAAGATCCTATGGTTGAAACAAAGGCAAACGTCGTAGAGGAGCAACCAACTAAGAAAAAGTTTCAGAAGAGAAAAGTGAAAAAAGAGGAAAAGAAACCAGGAAATCAGTTAGCACCAAAAGGAAAGAACTTCAAAAGAATCAAGGGAAGTTGTTGGATGTGTGGAAAACCTAGGCACAAAGCACAAGACTGTCGCCATAGGAAGGATCAGAATTCTGGACAAAACAATAATCAAGCAAATTTTGTTGATATAGATGAAAATCTTGTTGCTGTTGTGTCTGAAATTAATATGGTTTCTGATCATAAAGGTTGGTGGATAGATACTGGTGCTACAAGACATATTTGTAGTGACAATAATCTATTTACTGAATACAATCCAATTGATGGCAATGAGATGCTCTATATAGGAAATTCCTCTTCTTCGACGGTTCAAGGAAAAGGCACTGTTATGCTGAAATTCACTTCTGGCAAATCTATAAAATTAGTTGATGTATTGCATGTACTTGAAATTAGAAAAAATTTGGTTTCTGGCCCTTTACTTAGTAAGAAAGGGCTCAAACTTGTATTTGAATCAGATAAGTTTGTACTTACAAAGGGTGGCATGTATATTGGAAAGGGTACTTAGCTGATGGTTTATTCTAACTGAATGTAATGGTTATCAATAATAATAAAAATAAGAATGGTGTTTATGTTGTTGATTCTTATAATTTATGGCATGCTAGATTAAGACATATAAATTCTAGATCTATTTATAGAATGATTAATTTAGAACTGCTTCCAAAGTTTAATGTAGATGTAAAACATAAACATGAAATATGTACAAAATCTAAATTTGCGAGGCAACAATTTAAATCTGTACAAGATAAATCAAATGAGTTGTTTGGTTTAATTCATAGTGATTTATGTGACTTTAAATCAATACCCACTAGAGGTGGAAAACATTATTATAAAACTTTCAGGCCCTGTTTGTTTTATGGGATTGGAATAGGATAGAACAAAAAATTGTCCTAATTCGGTGTTTGGAACTACATAGGGTAGGACAATTTTTTGTCCGGACCTACTTTTTAATCACATGCTGGTGGGATAACTCAAATCCACCATTTTGGGTGGGATTGAGTTATCCCACCCAAAAAAAAAATTTGTTTTTACTTTTATTTTTTTAAAAAATTATTTTTTAAAAATTTTTATATCCCATCCTATCTCATCCTATCCTATCCCATTAAAATAATCTTATCCCATCCCGTGTACCAAATGGGCCCTCATTGATGATAATGGCAAATATTGTTATGTTTACTTGATTAAAAACAAAGATGAGGCATTGGATATGTTTAAACAATACAAAACATGAGTAGAAAATCAATTAGGCAATAAAATAGAAATTATAAGAACATATAGAGGCGAAGAATATGATTCCACTTTGTTTTCTGAATTTTGTGCTATAAATGGAATTATACATCAAACTATAGCTCCTTATATGCCTCAATAGAATGGTGTGGCAGAGGAAAAACAAAACCTTTAAAAATATGCTTAATTATATATTAAATAGCTAGGGATTACTGCATAATTTTTGGGGTGAAGCTTTATTTACTTCTAATCATATATTAAATAGAGTTCTTTTTAAGAGAACGAATAAGTCTCCTTATGAAATGTGGAGAAACAAAAAACCCACTTATAAAACTTTGAAAGTGTAGGGTTGTTTAGCTACAGTTCAAGTACCCTTACCAAAAAGAATCAAATTATGACCAAAAACCATTGATTGTTGTTTATAGGTTTTGCTAAAAAGTAGTGCAACATATAGGTTTTTGGTATTTAGATATGATATTAATGATATTTATGAAAATACTATTATTGAGTCTGTTGATGCTGAATTTTTTGAAAGAATATTTCATTATCAAAATCGAAAAACTAGTTCTTCAATAAAATGAACTTATGAAAAACCATCAACTTCAGAGGTTCAAAAACAATATGAAGAACCTAGAAGAGGAAAGAGAATAAAAATTTCAAAGACTTTCGATCGAGACTTTATAAGTTTCTTAACCGAAAATGAATTACAAACATATAAGGAAGCTACGTCTTCATCAGAAGCACCTTTTTGGAAGGAAGCTATTGACAGTGAAATACAATCTATTTTACATAATCATACATGGGAATTAGTTGATTCACTACTTGGAATTAAACCAATTGGCTATAAGTGGATTTTTAAGAAAAAGATGAAAGTCAATGGAAATATTGAGAAGTATAAAGCATGTTTGGTAGCTAAAGGTTATCAACAAAAAGAAGGGTTAAGTTTCTAGGATTACATCAATTAGGATGTTAATATCTATTGCTGCTTTATACAGTATGGATATACATCAAATGGATGTAAAAACAATATTTTTATATGGAGAATTAGATAAAGAAACATATATGAAAAAATCAGAAGGGTTTGTGGTTAAAGGTAAAGAAAATAAAGTTTGTAGACTTATTAAGTCGCTATATGGACTTAAACAAGCACTGAAACAATGACATGAAAATTTTGATCATGTAATGATGACACATGGATTCAAAATCAATGAATGTGATAAAACAAATGAAAACTTCTTGTGTGTTATTATGTTTATATGTTGATGACATGTTGATAATTGAAAATGATAAGGATGCTATAAACTCTACAAAACAAATGTTAAAATCAAATTTTGATATGAAAGATTTAGGTAGAGCTGATGTAATCCTTGGAATTCAAATCAAACGAAATACAGATGGATACATACTCTCTTAATCACTTTATGTAGAGAAAATATTGAAAATGTTTAATCAATATGATTGTAAACCTGTTGTGACTTTGTTTGATGCAAATTACAAATTAAAGCAAAATATGAAAGATGCAATTTCTCAATTGGAATATTTTCAAGTGATTGGAAGTTTAATGTATTTAATAAATTCTACTAGGCCTAACATTACTTATTTAATAAGGAGGTTAATTCAAAGTGTTAAGATATTTAAAGTATTCTTTAAATAATGGATTACATTATACAAGATATCTACTAGTTTTAGAGGGATATAGTGATGCAAATTGGATTTCTGATAACACAAAAACTAAGTTTACAAGTGGATATATTTTTACATTAGGTGGAGTAGCAATTTTTTGGAAGTCTTCTAAGCAAACTTGTATAGCTCGTTCAACAATAGAATTTGAGTTCGTTGCATTAGATAAAGGCACTGTAGAAGCAGAATGGCTAAGAAATTTCTTAGAAAACATTATTGTCTGGCCTAAACCTGTAACGACAATTTACATACATTGTGATAGTATGACAGCTCAAACAAGAGCCAAAAAGCAGTGTGTATAATGGCAAATCAACACATATAAGGTGTAGACATAGTGCAATTAAACAATTGCTCTCCAGTGGAATAATATTCATACAATACATAAAATCAAAGGAAAATATTGTTGATCCTTTAACCAAAAGAATAAATAGGGAGCAAACAAAGTTCACATCTATTGAAATGGGTTTAAAGCCAATACAGTGAGTTGCACAAGGTAAAAACCTAACCCATTTGATTGAAAATCCAATGGTATAGGTTCAATAGGCAAACTAGTTGAATGAAACTCAATAAATTAAACACACATTATAACTCATTCTACAACTGGTGTGTGATGTTTGATGAATAGGTTATGTTAAACACATTTAATGACATTAATATAAGGAAAAATTAATGTCACCAATATGATAGTAAATGTGGGGTCGCATTTATGAGAATGAGTATGGCTTAGTTCTCTAAACCCATCATGAACCCGGGACATGTTTAAGACCAAAATGAACAAAATCATATAAACTAGAATAACATTATATATATTATATTTGACTCATATTGTCTTTATTTACTCTTATCAGGCATATTTACTGTGTTACCAAGTAAATTCGATATGATGTCAATAGGAAAAGTTCAAGTCTGTATGACACATGTCCTGATGTATAATATATTCAAATATTTATGAAATAAATCAAATTTTTTATTTATTACATTCTTTATTTCCTATTCAAATGTGGGGTATTGTTGGAAAAATTATGTTTGAATATAAAAGAAAGAAAATGTTGAATAGTCTCACATTGCTAAAATAGAAAAAATGATGTGTAGATAAAAGAAAACTTTGGAGTAGTTCCCTTGATTGGAAAACAAAGAAATAATGGGCCCATCTTGGGCCCATAAACATAGATTATTGAAATTATTTATAGCTTTTACGTAACTATATAATATTTAAAAATATATTACAAATATACCATATATTTCAATATTATACATATAATTAAAAATTAATTACAGAAATATCAAAAATTGGGATGTTACCATTTTAAACCAAAAAAGCCCATGAAATCAACAAACAAATAAGAAAATAACAACCAAAAAAAGAAAACTGTTTTTCTTTCACATTTAATGAAGCATATTAGGAGAAATATGTTTTTATTTAACTAAAAAACAATATATTTTGACATATTATGATATATTTTGGTATATTATGATATATTTTGGTATATTTTGTTTATATTTTTTATAATATGCATACAATATATAGAAAGTAATATATATACTAAATTATGAAACATATTTTGGTATATTTTTGTATATTTTGGTATATTTTGTTTATATATTTTGGTATATTATGATATATTTTGATATATTATAATATATTTTGGTATATTTTGTTTATATTTTTTATAATATACATGGAATATATAGAAAGTAATATGTATACTAAATTCTTTGGTATATTTTGGTATATTTTATTTATATTTTGGTATATTTTTGTATATTTTGGTATATTTTATTTATATTTTGATATATTTTTGTATATTTTGGCATATTTTGCTTATATATTTTGGTATATTATGATATATCTTGGTATATTATAATATATTTTGGTATATTTTGTTTATATTTTTTATAATATGTATACAATATATAGAAAGTAATATGTATATTAAATTCTGAAGCATATTTTGATATATTTTTGTATATTTTGGTATATTTTTGTATATTTTTGTATATTATGATATATTTTGTTTATATTTTTATAATATGCATAGAATATATAGAAAATAATATGTATACTAAATTCTGAAGCATATTTTAGTATATTTTTGTATATTTTGGTATATTTTATTTATATTTTGGTATATTTTTATATATTTTGATATATTTTGTTTATATATTTTGGTATATTATGATATATTTTGGTATATTTTGTTTATATTTTTTATAATATGCATACGATATATAGAAAATAATATGTATACTAAATTTTGAAGCATATTTTGGTATATTTTTGTATATTTTGGTATATTTTGTTTATATTTTTTGGTATATTATGATATATTTTAGTATATTATGATATATTTTGGTATATTTTGTTTATATTTTTATAATATGCATACAATATATAGAAAGTAATACATATATTAAATTTTGAAGCATATTTTAATATATTTTGGTATATTTTTGTATATTTTTGTATATTTTGTTTATATTTTTTGGTATATTATGATATATATTTTTGGTATATTATGATATATTATGATATATTTTGGTATATTTTGTTTATATTTTTTGTTATATTATGATATATTTTGGTATATTATGATATATTTTGGTATATTTTGTTTATATTTTTTATAATATGCATACAATATATAAAAAGCAATATATATACTAAATTATGAAGTATATTTTGGTATATTTTTGTATATTTTGATATATTTTATTTATATTTTTTGTAATATGTATACTAAATATACTGAAAAATACCGTCTGTAATCAGTATATCAATTCTTTGTGTATAGAATATATGCAAATATACCAAAATATACCAAAATATACTAAAACTTGTTAACGAGGTTTGTATATATTTTGGTATATTTGTTTTGTATATTATAAAATATAGGTAAATATATCATCATAATCTCTTTATAATCATTATATCATAATTTTTCTCTTTTGAAATCGATATAGCTCATATGTGTACTAGAATATACCGAAATATATCAAAATATACTACGACCCATTACATAAGTATGGGTATATTTCTAAATATTTATGGTATATTTAGTATATTTTCTGTATATTTCAGTAAATTTGTGTATATTTATAGTAAATATATGTGTATATTGTACAAGACAGGTAAATATATCATCATAATC
>JAJIYU010020083.1:0-10554 GCA_030144865.1 Tinospora cordifolia | reverse complement strand
ACACACACACACACACACACACACACACACACACACACACACACATATATATATATGCGCACATTATTCGCTTGTCCCCGCATTATTATGAAATTATTCTCACATTATACCACTATTTAGACGCATTATACATGAATTATTTGTTTGTTATACTTGCATTAGTCAATCATAAATAAGGTACATATTTTATGTATATATATATATATATGTGTGCGCATTATTATAAAATTATTCTCACATTATATAGCTAGTGACGCACATTACACATGAATTATTCTTTTGTTATACATGCATTATTCAGTCAAAATTAAAGTACATTATATATATATATATGCACGCATTATTTGTATCACTTAAGAATAAAAAGTTCTATAGTGCCAAATATATATACAATCCATCAAAAAGTGTAATTATTATTTACACTACTTATCGTTATTAATCCTAATAAACAAAAATAAAAAGTTCTATAAGCAAGAATTCTTTTTGAAGGATCATCATGTCTCATCTTAATACACAAACCAAGCATATAAACTCAAGTTCTCCATTGTTCCAATCTTTATATGTATACTTATATAAAAAAAACAAATGAAGTTAATTAGATTAATTTTTTTTTTAAAAAAAATAAGAGTAAGAGCTGAAGAACAACTATAACAGTTAAAGCAACTCAATATATATCTAGATAAATAACATTGAACTTAATTAGATTAATTTACAACAAATAAAATAAGAATAAGAACTAAAGTATTACGTTGTACTTTCCCTTGAGGTTAGCCTATTAGCTCAAGTCGTTGTACTTTCCTTCCCATGGACAAGATAACATTAATCTTGTCCATATTTGAAGTTTGATATACAAATAACATGGCATATATATATATATATATATATTGTCAACAGAAGATTTTTTTCTAGTATCTACAAAGGTCAACATCTCATAAAAGGACCCAACTTTCACATTTTCCTTATCCATTCTCCAAAAATTCCCTCAAAATATTACCAAGGATTGACTACAAATTCAGGCAAAAAAAATCACCTCAGGAAATTCCAAAGAAACTATAGATCCAAGGATCCAACCATTTAATGGGGATGTTCTAAGACGCATGATGTTTGTACATGAAATAATTAAACTAATAAAACAAGTCGAAATCATTGAAAATAGAAACTAATATGGAAAAATTAAATGCCAGATACAAGCCTGTATGTTGTAAGAAAAAAAAACATTGTAGTATCTAGAGCATTGAACAAACCATCAACTTATTTCATTTGTGGTTTCACTCCAATTTGGGGAAAGCACATGAAGATATGGTTAAGGTTACAGAAAAACTTTAAACCTTGCAAATCATATATTTTTTGCTCTAATCTTTTCTTCTTGTCATCAAGTGTTGTCAATTGATTTTCATGATCTCCAATCAGCAAAGCAACTATCAATCGTCCATCCTTCATACTCTAGTAGATTACGAAAGTATTTGTTCATGCATCTCTTATGGTACTTTCTGAATTTTTGCTCACTGATGGTACTTTCTGAAGCATTCAACATATAACTAGTGCTGGATAGATTGTAGCAACAAGCACATGATGCATCAAGATATGTATCTATATATGTCATTCTACCTTCCCATCATTCATTATTGCCTCCAACAAGGCCTACATTTTATTAGAGGAAAATCGGCGATGTCGGTGACTGCAACTGCTTTACATTGAAATGGTCCAATGCTTAAATACGAATAATATGTATAGTGTATATGATTTGCACTAGTCAATACAAAAAATTAGGAAAATTTTATTGAATGAATGATTTGGGATATTTGGTTAAACTATGGTTCACATGTTTAACTGCACTGATTTTTTATGCATTCTTTGCAAAATATAGTTTTAGTATGCCAATTAAATAATTAACATATATTTTGCAAAGAATACATAAATAATCAGTGTAGTTAAACATGCGAACCATAATTTAACCAAATATCTCAAATCATTCATTCAATAAAATTTTTCTAATTTTTTGTATTAACCAGTGCAAATCATACACACTGTACATATTATTAGTATTTAAGCATTGGACCATTTCAATGTAAAGCAGTTGTAGTCACCGGCATCACCGATTTTCCTCTAAAAAATGCATGTCTTCCTGGAGTCAATAATGAATGATGGGAAGGTAGAATAACATATATAGATACATATCTTATAATTTCAGTAAACATAGTGCTTATGATGCATCAGGTGCTTGTTGCTGCAATCTATCCAGGACCCAACCTTGGCTGAGTATCTATCTTCAGGTTTAATAATATATTGATATTCCTGCAGGTGTATAATACCAGAATAACATGTTAAAAAGTGTGTAATAACAAAATAAAAAGGTGTATATAATGTGAGAACAATATCTTAGTTCAAAGAAAGTTGAACAGACTACACAACCATTCATTATCACATTCAGACGAATACGAATACAAGATTCGGAATAGTGTGATGTACCTGGTTCTTAGCATTTATGGTAGTCCTGTTGGGAGAGGATAAACACTCGATCTTCATTGTAACAGTGAAAATCGCAAGTGAATGAATTACTGAATCAAAAAATGAAACAAAGAAGACAGAGAGATTAGGACACAAAAATTGAATCGAAAACAGAATACCAAGTATATATATATATGTACGGTATTTCAAAATGAATAATTTGGGTATAACAACAGATAACACATGTATAACATTTGCATAGCCGAAAAATATGAGTGAATAGTGGTATAATGCGAGAATAATATCTGAATAATTCAAGTATAAAAATTGTTTGGTTGTTTGACAAAAACATTCGAAAAACAAATAATGTCGGCATACATATCTATAATATATATACTTTAATTTTGACTGAATAATGCCAATATAACAAAAGAATAATTTATGTATAATGTGCGTGAATAATGGTATAATATGAGCATAATTTCATAATAATGCATGTGTTATACAATAAATTATATACGCACAATAGGAACTTATATATGTTAAATTATGTAACACCCATGAATTATGTTTGAATTTTAAATAAAATAAATTAATGTAACATACAAATTATATATATATATATATATATAGAGAGAGAGAGAGAGAGAGAGAGAGAGATATAGATAGATAGATATATAAATATTTGTATGTCACATGTGCTTGTTGTTCATCTGTTTCTGCTTGTTGTTCCTTTGTTTCTATTGTATTCATGTGCTTCTCTTACATTATATATATAAACAATTAAATAAATAATTGTATGTATAATATATATATATATAGGTATAATTATTGATGCATGATATATAAATAACATGGTATATATATATATATATATATATATATATATATATAATGTGACATACATAGATCTATATATCTATCCTAACTCTTTCTCTCTCTCTCTCTCTCTCTCCCTCTCTCTCTCTCTCTCTATATATATATATATATATATCATGTTATTCGTATATCATGCATAAATAATTGTTAACACTAAATTGTTAAAAGTATTAAATTATTAATTTTTAATGATAAAGCTAATTTTTAATAAATAAATGGACTATTTCTCAAAAAATCAAATTTAAGTCTAAATACTCTTTAATACAACATTTGTGAGAAATATTTTCTCGCTATAAAAGATGAAAAGATGATGATTTAAGGACACAACATAATAAACAAGATCATTTGACATTATTATAGAAAAAAAAGAATCTTTGTATTTATTTTAATAAAATACGATAGAACACATTTAAAATGTAAAATTCTTACATAATTTTACTAACTATGCTAAAAAATAATAAAATAAATATTAATAATAATTTTTATACTCGCATTGTTATACCATTATAAAAAATAAAATGTGAAATTCTTATATAATTATTCATATGTTATGCAAACGTTATACCACCTTTTTATATCAGCAATCGAACAATTTTTATACTCGCATTATTCAGATATTATTATTGCTTTATACTATTATTGACGCATTAATCATCGATTAGTATGTTATACCTCTACCATGTTACTATCATTATTATATAATTATTTATATGTTATGCATACGTTAAACCGCATTTTTATATCAAAAATCGAACAATTTTTATACTCACATTATTTAGATATTATTCTTGCATTATACCATTACTTGTATTATTTCATGATTGTTCATACATTATACATACATTATACATACATTATACCAAATTTTATTTACATCTTAACCCCGCATTTTTAACCAAAGCAACCAAACAATTTTATATCCGTACTATTCAGTTATTATTCTTGCATTATACCATTATTGACGCATTAATCATAGGTTGATATGTTATACCTCTACCATGTTACTAGCATTATTTCATAATTATTCATATGTTATGCATACATTATACTGCATTTTTATATCAATAGTCGAACTATTTTTATACTCACATTGTTTAGTTATTATTCTTGCATTATACCATTACTCGCATTATTTCATGATTATTTATATGTTATACTGAATTTCATTCACATGTTATCCCTACATTATTCATATGTTATCCCCGCATTTTTTACCAAAGAAACCGAACAATTTTATACCCGTATTATTCAGTTATTATTTTTTCATTATACCATTGTTGACGCATTAATCATAGGTTGGTATGTTATACCTCTACCATGTTACTAGCATTATTCCATAATTATTCAAATGTTATGCATACGTTATACCACATTTTTATATCAACAATTGAACAATTTTTATACTAGCATGATTCAGATATTATTCTTGTATTATACCATTACTCGCATTATTTCATGATTATTCATACGTTATACATATGTTATACCGAATTTTATTTACATGTTATCCCTACATTATTCACATGTTATCCCCACATTTTTTACTAAAGCAACCGAACAATTTTATACCCATATTATTCAGTTATTATTCTTGCATTACACCATTATAGACGCATTATCCAAGTGTATGTATGTTGTACCTCTGCCATTACTGGCATTATTCTATAATTATTCATATGTTATTCATACGTTATACCGTATTTTATTCACATGTTATCCTTGCATTATTCATATGTTAAGCTCGCATTTTTGTATCAACAACAATAATTATTATACTCACATTATTCATATATTATTCTTACATTATATTACAAAAAAATATAAAAAGAAAAAAAAAACCAGTTCCCTCCCAAAAAAATTGACACAGGTATACTCATCTTCTTTAGAGTCACTGTTGTTCGATCGTCTTCTTTGTGTGTTTAAGTTCTTCGATTTTCACTGCTCATCTTTCTTCTGTTATTTTTCATTTGTTGTTGGTGTTCTTCTTTGGGTATTTGGAAACAAAATATTTGTTTCTGCATTTGGGAACGAAATCTCTACTTGCAACGGTTGGTCTTCTTCTTTATGCATTTCAGTTCATCGATCTTCTTCGTTTGACTTTCTTCTGTTAATCTTCATTCGATATTTGCATAATCGCTGTAGAATAGCTATATAATCAACACAATCATCTACTTGTAACTATTGTTGTTCTTCTTTGGGAGTTTGAGAATGAAATCTCTGCTTGTGCTAGGTACGAAATCTTTGCTTCTGGGTTTGATAATTGTTGTTGTTCTTCTGTTATTATTATTTATTATTTGCTATTGACTTTTGCTAAGGCTGACTTATTCATTTTTTCTATTGACTTATTTTTGTTCTTCAATTTAGGAATTTATATATTTAGCTACACATGGATTAAAAAATGGGTCCATATTTTAAGGTTAACTCTCACATCTAAAATTATATAACATTATTTATTACTTGCTTGCATTATTCGAAATTTAAGTAATTTTCATTTTATTTAGGTTGTCTCAAGAGTATAGACATGGTGCTCAAAATTTTATCAATTTTGCGCGTGCAAGTTTAGGAAATATAGACATAATATCATGTCCTTGTACAAAATGTAAGAAGTTGGATCGCCACCATTATAATTTAGTATATGAGCATTTAGTCATAAAAGGTAGGTATCCTACATATACTAATTGGTTTTTTCATGGAAAAAAGGCTTGAAACATGTAGTTCTATCTCCGAAGATATACATATGAATGATACATACAAAATGTACAAAGACCATGCATATATTCAACATGATCATGATAGACAGAATGAGCCCAAAATTGAAGAGGAAGACCTAACACATTTAGTTGAGGAGGTAGATACACCTTTATATCCTGGTTGCTTAGAATATACTAAAATTTCATCTATAATAGTTTTATTCATGTTAAAAGCTTCATATTGTTTATCATTGTAACACCCCAACCCCTGTATCTTTAAGCATTGGACATAACTACCATTCTTTTTACAGTGGACTTAACCAACTGACAGGTCGGGCTGGTGTTACTATACAAGTCACACACACTTGTTATTCTCTTTTTCAATATCTAGTGCCTTTGCATAAAAATTTAAGAATACAAAATTTTTACTTTAATAAAATCAAGGCTATTTAAAAGAGATAAAGAAATTCAAACTATTTTATTCATAATTGAAAATTTGAAAGTACTAAACTTTCAAAAAAATTAATTATTACAGCGAAAAAACTTCAAAATATTTTCTCAATAGAAACGATTTTAAACTTTGGGCAACATGCCCTTAAAATTTTTTAAAATAATAAGGTAGAAATTTTCTAAAAACTATCCATGTTCAACTGCTTCATAGGTTTCACGTTCTTGAAAAAAAAATAAGAAAGGAAAGAGTGAGCACATAACCCGGTGGATCCTTTTCGAACAACCATCTTTCATATTCAAACTAATAGCACAATCATAATTCAAACACTTGCAATCATTAGGCATTTCAAACAACAATTTGTTCAAGTCAAGTCTAATCCCTTGATGCTTTTAACTAAGTAAATGGGGCCCACTCAGCATCAACCCATTAGTGGCATGTGTCGGCATCAACCCATTACACGTGGTGACTCATAAGGTACTGTGGTACACGACCCTCAAATACTTAGGTCTAAAAACCATATGACCTAACTCATATGAAAAGAACATCCATAGCGTCACCTTGACTACTATGATGGTACGTGGTTATTATCACTATTGTCTCAACTTAACTCTCATATCATGATCTCATAAAAAAATTTTAGAATATGAAATCAAACTAAAATTAAGAATATAAATAATAAATTTGTAAAACACTCGTAAGACATGCATCATACTTCAATTTAAAAGCCTAAGCATGATATTGACATGGCATGGATGATATAATTGCTTAAACATGAATCAAAACTGAAAAAATGAAATAAACTTTTAAAATTCTAAAACTAAAATTGAAAATCTTTGATTTTAGTGAAAAACACACAAACAATAAGTATGCCATAAATTTAAATAAGAACAGAAGGGTGTTCTAGAAACCACTTCCACCTTTTGACGCTTTCTTTAAAATTTTTTGCAGCAATTCCCCCATGTACTAGTGCCAACAAAGATCACCCAAATTAACTCCCCAACCCAAGAGAAAAACTTATCACGCACAAGAGAGAGGAAAGAAAGGTGAGAAGAGGTGCCAAGAAGAGAGCTTAGAGAAAATAAGAGGAAATTTCAACTCTTATTTTTGAAATGAGGAAAGTGAGAACCTAGGGGTTTATATAGATTTTTAAAGGAGAAAAAATAGAAACTTTTGAGTTTTTCTTAGAGTATAACACCTAAATTCTCTAGAATTTTGTATTTCTTTTAATTATAAGAGGAAAAAAAGTATTTTTAGATTTTTTTTGAAATTTAAAAATTAATTTTTGGTATTTATTTTAATTTTTTTGTTAATTTAGACAAATTTTTCATCGATTTTTTGCATTTATTTCCGGTGCAACGGATCATCATTGAGACACACACTTATATTAGATCGGAGGGTTGAGATTGGCACGCGTGGAGTCACACTGTGCAACTTCGCGATTTGGATTTTGCAGCTTTGATTAAGGTCGTCCGATCGTCCTTGATCATCTTCATCCATTTGATCTTCGTTATCCTGCGGGCGTTGGTGCTGATCATCTTGAGGCCATCGGATCACGAGATCGGATTCAGATCGACGATTTGCAGCCGTTGGATGTGTTTTGACTTATATTTATATGATTTTCACCAAATTTCATGTTCTATTTTCGGATTCTTGCCAAATCTTAATCCAAATTGACTTTCCAATCTTGTTTTCATTAAAAATTGTACATATCCTTGTATTTTTACCTATGATATCCCATGATATACATTATATTCATATATTTTCTTCCAAAATCCGTTAAAATGATTTTATTCCTTATTTGGCTAAACTAGGACTTACCAAATTTTTTATCCGTCAATTCCGTATAATTCTCTAAATAAATTTTTAAATTTCATACAAATTTTCGAGATGTTACAATCAAACACTAGGTTTAATGAATTGCTTCAGATTGTTGGTAATTTGCTTCCATCTGATCATACTCTTCCTAGTTCTTTATATGCAACAAAAAGATTTCTAAAGGCATTTGATCATGGGTATGAGAAGATACCTGCTTGTATTAATGATTGTTGTTTATTTAGAAATGAGCTACAAGATGCAGATCTATGCCCCAAATGTGGTTTGTCTAGATGGAAATCTATGCACACTCAAAAAAAGACAAAAGTCCCTAAGAAAGTGTTGTGTTATTTTCCAATAATTCCAAGACTTCGGAGATTACATGGTGTGGCTGAAATAGCTGAACAATTGACATGGCATCAAAATAACAAAAGTACAGATGGAAAAATGAGGCATCCGGTTGATTCACCTGCATGGGAAACTATAAATGAAAATAATGAATCTTTTATATTAGATCATAGAAATATTAGATTTGGTTTGGCTATGGATGGTTTTAATCCTTTTCAAGATCTTAGTTCAAGGTACAGTTGCTGGCCAATAATATTAGTTACATATAACTTGCTTCCATGGTTGTGCATGTTGAAGGATAATTTAATGTTGAGATTGTTCATTCCTAGGCCAAAACAACCAGGAAATGATATAGATATTTACTAAGCGCCTTTGATAGAAGATTTGAAATTATTATGGACAGATGGAGTTGACATGTATGATGCATTTACAAAATCAAAATTCAACCTAAGAACAATCTTAATGTAGACTATAAATGATTTTCCTGCTTATGCAAATATGTTCGGGTGGTCAACAAAAGGAAGATTTGCATGTCCTATTTGTCACTTGGATACTCCCTCTGAATGGTTACGTCATAGTTGATAATTCTCATACATGGGTCATAGAAGATTTTCAGTTCATGGCCATCCATAGTGAAAAAAGAGCTTGGTTTAATGGTAAACAAGAGCTCCGAAGAAAACCAAAGTGGTTTACAAGTGAAGCAATTCTTGCAGATGTATAAAGTATTGTAAACGACTAGGGGAAGAGTTAAAAAAGGAAGAGAAAGACAAAAGAGGAAGAACATATATGGAAGAAGAAATCAATTTTCTTTGAATTGCCATATTAGAAGGGATGGTTAAAAATTGTGTCATTGTACTCTAAATTTATTTATTTTGTGAAACATAATATGGATTCATTCTATTTCATAACATATGAAGTAATTAAGTCAAATTTATGCAGAGCTTGCTTTTACGTTATAATTTGGATGTAATGCACATTGAAAAGAATATATGCGATAATATTATTCACACACTTCTGGATGTGAAAGGCCGATCAAAAGATGGACCCAATGCTCTTAGAGATTTGGAATGCATGAATATTAGAATTGAGTTACATGTTGAGAAGCAAAGAGATCAATTATATTTACTTGTTTTAATGCACACTCTTTCAAAAGAAGAGAAACAAATTTTTTGTAGAAGATTAGGAAATTTGAAGTTACTTGATGGTTATGGGTCTAACATTGGAAATTGTGTGTCAATTGAAGAATGTAAGATACTTGGCTTGAAGTCACATGATTGTTATTTATTAATGCAACAAATTTTGCCTGTTGCTTTAAGAGGAGTTCTACCAAATGGTCCAAGATATACAATTTCATGACTTTGCAGATTTTTTAATGTACTTTGTGATAGGATCGTTGATCAAAATTTATTATTGGACTTGGATGATTCAATAGTCGAAACTTTGTGCATTTTTGAAAGGTTCTTTTCTCCATCTTTTTTTAATATTATGGTTCACTTAACAATTCATTTGGGACGAGAAGCTTGTTTGGGTGGACCAGTCCAATATCGGTGGATGTATCCATTTGAGAGGTAGAATATATATCACTTTAATGTATTTACCTACTTTATTATATATGTATCTTAGTCCATTGTTCACCAAATAATTGAATGTACTAATCTTTGTGGTGTTTCAGATTCATGAAAGTGCTAAAGGGCTATGTTAAGAATCGTGCACGACCAGAGGGTTGTTTAGTTGAACGATATCTTGCCAATGAGTGTACCATATTTTGTAGCAAATATATTGAGAAAGCACATGAGGTGTGGATTTGATCGACATACAATGAAGATGTTGAAAATGAAGATGAAGAAAATGAAATAGAATTGGAGGGCTACCCAATTCTTAGTAAAAAGAAAGTTGTGCTTCCGTCTGATATCTTGGATATTGCTC
>JAJIYU010020082.1:0-10580 GCA_030144865.1 Tinospora cordifolia | reverse complement strand
CAAAAAAGATTTGTAGTTGTGACCTTAGGTTTGTGGATAAGCTCTTAACAATTGACCTATGTACCTTACCTTTCTATGGATGCTGAAAACATCCTAAGGCTCGAGGAAAAGATATGTGTACCTCAGCAGGGACAAAACAAGCAGGTTATACTCGATGAAGCTCATAAGACTAAGTATACCATGCACCCTGGTGGGGAAAAGATGTACCAGAACCTCAGGAAAACCTACTTGTGGAAACGAATGAAAAGGAACATAGCTAAATACGTCTCTAAGTGCTTAACATGCCAACAAGTGAAAGCAGAACACCAGAAACCTTCTAGAATGTTACAACCACTCCCAATCCCTGAATGAAAGTGAGATAACATTGCCATGGACTTCGTCAGTGGTTTACCCAGGAACCATAAAAGAGAAGACACTATTTGGGTAATAGTGGGTCGTCTCACCAAAGTGGCTCACTTCTTGCCAATCAGATCCACAGACCAAGTGAGCAAGCTGAGAGAAATCTATTTGAAAAAAATCGTCAGACTTCATGGTGTACCCAAGACTATTGTGTCTAACAGAGACTCTCACTTCACTTCCCAATTCTGGCAGAGTCTACAGAAGGAGATGGGTACTAAGCTCACCATGAGTACAACTTTCACCCTCAGATGGATGGTCAGTCTGAGAGAGTTATCTAGATTTTGGAAGATATGTTGAGGGCTTGCGTTCTAGACTTTAAGGGGAAATGGAACAAGTACTTGGACTTGGCGGAGTTTGCCTATAACAACAGTTATCAGGCAAGCATAAAAATGGCTCTATTCGAAGCTCTTTAAGATCACCAACCTATTGGGCTGAACTTGAAGATCAAGTATTAACTGGGCCAGACATGGTGGAAGAAACGAGCAACCAGGTCAAGTTAATACAAAAGAGACTGACTATTGCGCAGAGCCGTCAAAAGAGCTACGCAGACAAAAGGAGAAGACCGTTAGAGTTCCAAGTTGGGGACAAAGTATTCCTGAGAGTCAGTCCTCAGAAGGGTATTAAAAGGTTTGGATTCAAAGGAAAGTTATCTCCGAGGTTTGTAGGACCCTTTGAAATACTTAGAAGAATTAGAGGATGTGCTTATGAGTTGGATCTACCAAACCGGATGACTTCAGCACATAACGTATTCCATGTATCCACGTTGAGGTAATACAAACCTGACCTCTCTCACATCATTCATTGGAAGGAAGTGAATATTCAAGATGATGCTACCTACCAGGAAACAACAGTCAGAATCCTTGACCATAAGGTACAAAATCTAAGAACAAAGGATATCCCATTAGTGAAGGTGCTATGGAAACATCATGGGGTAAAAGAAGCCACGTGAGAACTCGAAAGCGAGATGAAGACCAAGTACCCGCATCTATTCATATGGAATACCTAAATATGTACAAATTTCAAAGACAAAATTTTTTCTAAGGAGGGTAGGTTGTAACATCTTGAAAAGTTTATATGAAATTTGAATTTTTACTTAGAAAATTATACAGAATTGACGAATGAAAATTTTGGCAAGTCCTAGTTAACCAAATGAGGAATAAAAAATCAATTTAAGGGATTTTTGGAAGAAAAAAATATGATTATAATGCATAATATGGGATATCATAGCCAAAAATACAAGGATATGTGCAATTTTTGATGAAATCAGGATTAGTAAGTCAATGGGGATCAAGATTTGAAAGAAAATCCGTAAAGAAAGCAAAAAATTCGGTTGAAAAATCAAAAACAAACTCAAAATGCTGTGAATCGTAGATCTGGAATCTGATCTTATCACCCTACAGCCAAAATCAGATCTGCACATACGCACGAGAGCATCGAATAAGAAAGATCAAACGGCCAAAGATTTGCATGCGTAACTCGAGGAAGATCAAGCGGCTAGAACTAGATTCGTTGATCGCAAAATCGGATCCGCACACTGTGATCGAGGATCATCTGACAGTTGAGATCAAAGCTGCGTGATTAGATCGCGAACGTTGATGCGCTCGAGGATCATCAGATGGTTCAGATCAAAGTCGTTTTGATTAAGATCATGATCGTTGATGCACTCGTGGAAATCCAACGGTTGTGATAAAAAATTCGAATTCTGTTGATTTTATCCGAGATTAATCCAACAGTTTTTATCAGATCCGAATGCGTGTCTTGAGAAAAATTTGAGGAACCTGATAAAACTCGAAATTTAAATTACAAAAATTACCAAAAAATTAACAAAAAATACGAAAAAAATTATGAAAATTTCGAAAAATAGTTTCTAAATTCCAAAAAATATTTCTAAAATTCAGAAAAATTCCTAAAAATACTCATTTTGCTCTAAAAATTAGAAAGTACAAAATTAGGTAGAATTAGGGTGTTTTATTCATAGAAGTACACAAAATTTTCTATTTTCTCCCTTGGAAAACCTATATAAACCCCCCTAGGCTCATAATTTCATTCATTCCAATGAATAAGAGTTGAATGCTCCTCTTGTTTTCTCAAAGTCCTCTTCTTGGCACCTTTTCCATCTTCCCTTCTTGTGTGTGTGAGAAGCTCTCGAATTGGAAAATTAAATTACGCAATCTTCATTGGCATTAGTACGCGGGGGAAATTGGTACCGAAATTTCGGAAGAAAAGCGTCACAAGGTGGAAGTGATTTCTAGAACACCCTTCTTTCCTTATTTGAATTCATGACATGCTCATTGTTGTGTGTTTTTCACTGAATTCAAAGATTTTCAACTTCAGTTATAGAATTTTAAATGTTTATTTCAGTATTTCAGTTTTGATTCATGTTTGAGCAATCATATCATCCATGCCATGTTAGTATCATGCCTAGACTTTTAAATTAAAGTATGATGCATGTTTTATGAATGTATCATGAATTGACTATGTATATTCTGAATTTTAGTTTGATTTCATATTTTAAAGTTTATTTTATGAGATCATGATGTGAGAATTAATCAAAGATGATGGAGATAATAACCACGTACCATCATAGTGGTCATAGCATCACTATGGATTTTTTTTCATATGATTAGTTCATATGGTTTTAAGACCAAAGTAGTTGGTTGGTGGGTAAGTTCCCTTGAAGTCCAAAAGTCTAATGAAATTGGCTAAGAAGAGCTATATTTCACTCTAAGGAGGTACTTTGTTAAGAACATCAAGGGCTTAAAAACCCTTTTGGTCTGAGACTCGACTTAAACAAATTGTTGTTTGAAACACCTAATGATTGCAAGTGTTTGGATTATGATTGTGTTATGAGTTTGAATATGAAAGATGGTTGTTCGAAAAGGATCCACTGGGCTATGTGCTCACTCTTCCTTTCTTATTTTTCAGGAACATGAACCCATGGAGCAATTGAATATAGATAGTTCTTAGAAAGTGTCTACAGTATTTTATTTTTAGCATTTTTAGGGCATATTGCCCAAAGTTTTTTATGCTTTTCAACTAAAAAGTTTTTTGAAGACTTCCGCTGTAATTATTAGTTCTCTGAAGAGTTTAGAACTTTCAATTTATATTATGAATAAATATTTTGAATTTCTTTATCTCTTTTAATTTGCCTTGATTTTATTGAAAGTTTTGTATTTTTGAATTTTATACAAAGGCATGAGATATTGAAAAGAAAAGAACAAGTGTGTGTCGCTTGTAATGTAGCACCGACTTGACCCGCCGTTTGTTAAGTCCACTGTCAAAAGAATGGTGGCAATGTACACTGCTTAAAGATACAGGGTTGGGGTGTTACAACACCCCAAATTTCAATGAAGCTATCCTTCCCTTTAGTCCACTTGCCCTTCTACAAAGGCCTTGTAACATGATATCTGAGACCGTGATTTCCAATTGGAGAATCACACAAGGCCAACCATTCTTTTGGAACAAATCCAGTGTTTATTGAAGCAAAACCAATGGAAAGCAGAGATGTATTTCCTTTACACAAATAAGACTAAGAATTGGCTGATGATAGGGCACGTGAGCTTAACCTTAGAACAACATAAGTAAATAAATTCACTATATCATCCTACATGTAATTGTAAAATGGTGAACTTCTTTGCTAGTGAAAGTAGCACTAATGCAAATGCTAAGTTACACCACACATTAGTATAAAGTGGTCTTGTAAGCATAAAGTGGAGAGGTACTGAGATCTCCATAAACTACCCTAAGACTGTTGTGCGCCAGTGTTAACATTGCCGAGCTGGAAACCTTGTTCAAGTTCCCGTTCACCAAAACAAAACTTTCAATAAATTTTATCAAACACATAGTAATTAACACAATTTTTTTGAGTCCTTTGATTACTGGGACATAGTTTTGAAATCAAGATAGTTCAACAGTGATAGAAATTTAAGAGAAGAGAGAGAGAGAGAGAGAGTTAAAAAAACATTTTCGTTCATTTCCATTAATATTCATTGCATATTATTAAAAGAAAAGCAGCAGCAGCTGTAGAAGAATGGAAAGAGAATTCACCCCATCACATCTACCTTTATACGCTTCTTAACAAGACTTTCATCAAACTCATTTTAATTAAGAAAAATGCTCCTGTAAATCCATTACCAAGCAACCAAATTTTGTGGGCAGAAAGGGAAATGGTGAGAGAACCTCTTTACAAAATAACAACAGAGGAAATCATCCACAAGCCTCAATTTGCATGACCCAACCAAAAAGAAGGATGAATTTTTGCATCACATTATCACAAAACCCTGTTCTGTAGAAGAATAACAAAACAGTTCTTACAAAGATTCGAGAAAAAAAAAACTACCCATTTCATATAATGTTTTAAATTACAAAAAAAAGGGGACACCAAATATAATGAAACTAAAGAGTACCTAATAAGAGTTCCCCTGCTCTACTTCTATTGATGTCGTGGGATTCATGGTTGAGAAGGATTTTTGAAACCCAGAAGAGAAACTGAAGAAAAATGGTAGTAAATAGAGAAGCTCTAAATATTAATGAAAGAAAAAGAGATGCGCTGAACTCACCTTTTTTTTTCCTTTGTATGTGTGTGTGCGCATGTGTGCACATATAAACTTTGGTGACTATATGAAAGTTCACCTATGTAGAAAGCATATTCATTTGTAGATAGTTTATATTAAAATCTATAATCTCAAGTAGGATTCTTTTAGTTCGAGAGTCTCCTAAAATTGCAATGGATTAAAAATAATATGGGTATTTAAAGCAACAAATACAAGCAATGGTCACTACAGTCATAATGCTAGTGTAGTGTGTAATTAGTCTCTTCAGGTTAGCACAACAAAATAAGTCATTTCACATGCCTATACAAAAAAGAAAGGAAAAAAAAACAGCTACACCAAAACTGCAATTGCAGTCGTATGTCCCACTGTCAACATCTGAACAGTACCACACTCTTTTTAGCTATCAAGGAAGGATGGCAATTGGATTTTATTACCAACAACAAAATCTGCATAATCAGAAACAACATATTTTGTATGGGGGAGTCAAGAACTTCAAAATTGCTCACCCTTGTACTAAGAAACCACTCAAGATTGAGATGGAATTGTCGAGAAGTTCGAAAAGGAAATAGATAAATAGTATGGTCTCTTACCGTTAAATAATCCATTATAAAGCAATAAAGATGAATACGAGCAAACCCACCACTAGGGTTTTTGTCACGCATTGTTCCCAAAGATCCATGAAGCATCACAAAAAGAGAATATACTTCCTTAAGAACTTTTTGTAATGCATCAACCCTCCAAATGGCATCTACCTTCTTACTTTTCTTAATAACTTGGAGTACAGAAAACATCTTACAATAACATGGTAGCCCTTCATTAATCAGAAACTGATCATTGATGCCATTTTGATTAAAAATAAAGTTGCTGAAGATTAGCAGAACAATTTCAATGATGAAATCATTCTTAAAATTGATTTGGCCAAAGCTTATAATATGATGAGATATGATTTTCTAGTGGAAATTATTTTAGTAGTCAATATGGTGAAAAAGTAAGGACAACCAGATTGTACAAGACTCAAAAATGCTACAGAACATACCTGACATTGACATCTTGCCAAAGAAATTAAAGCTTGAACAACAAAGCTGCCACAATGATGAGATGATATCTCAAATAACAAATTTTTGAAAACTTTTCTGAGGACTTCATCATACAAGGGCTCAGGAGCTACTTCCAAGATTACCTGAAAAACAATGAAATCAAAAGTTAAAAATCATTCAAAAGTAAATAGATAGCATCCTTGTTGGTTGCATATATTTATGAGTCCATTTTGCATATATATGAGTCTATATGAGTCTTTGGTATGAACCCATTATATCATTGCAACACTTGTGAACATGCGACAATGATATATCAATATCAAAAGATTCCTAATAAGAAATTATAAAACTTATCAATGCACAATTAATATGAAACTTTTGGAAAGTACTAAAAGAAACTATTTTTATGTCTTGCCAAAAGTCGATGATATAATGACTCATTATCTTCATCTGAGATGTCATGCCAGTTTTTTACTTGTTGGGGTGCAAAATTTCAAACAATGACCCCACAGTCATTGGAAAACTTGGTTGAAAAACCACATTTTGGCTTCCCAACTTCTGGTCGTATGTTCAACTTGATTTTTCCAATAGCCTTTACTAGTTTCATCAGTGCATGGCCCCTTGTGTTGCATCTTACTTTTATTTTTGGTCCTACACAAGCAAAATAAAAACCCAATTGTTAATTACATTTTGAAGTAAAGAAACAACGCTCTTTTTAACAAAAAAAATGTCTGATAACATAAATACATACCTAGTGCAACAGTTGTAGTAAGTGGATCATTAGAAGTAGGTAAGACATTTGCAATATGACGTGGTTGTCTTCCAGGAGGCATACTAGTAGATTCATCCAAAATAAAGATTGAAACAAAACCCTAATGATATCTTATATGTTTATGAGAAACACAAAGCAAAAATTAATGATTTAAACAATTCAATTATATTGCATTTGTCAAAATTAGCCACTTCTTAGCTACAGCTACTATGTCTTATGGCTACTTCTAAGGTTCTTCTGTCCTCTCAACCTTTGAACAAATACAAAAAGAAACTCACCAAGAAAAGAAAAGAATTACAGAGGTATAATTAATTGATTGTTGACAAGCCATGGGCCATTATCCATCACATGTTATTGGGCTTGATCACATCTAAAAAAATTCTGAGAAACATTGTTCACCACTTTTGTTATAGGTACCCTCCGAGTGGAGCCCAAAATACATAAAAGCACCTCCTTAACACAATGCCCCTTAAAAGTTTTTCACCACACATGACACATCTAACTTAGCCTATATGTTTCCATATCTTGAGATTTACTCTCTCCAGCAACTATTAGATCATTGCCTTAAAACCTATGAAGAAAAATTACACGATATTTTCTATATATCCTCCTTCTTTCAATGACTCGGGCCTTGTTAAAAGTAGAAATGGGAAAGATAATGACTATAAAAAGTAGATAATGCAGAGCACAAGAAATGTAATTGTGTCAATCCATAATTTTTATAATTTTTATATGAAAAATATTTATTTATGCTTGTTTTCATCACTTTTACTAATAGTTATATATAATTGTCATATTAGTATAAGAAGGTACCATTTTCTTTTATCATATTTGCCTATGTTTTTATGTTGTGGTGCATAATCATGGAAGAATAGCTCTATGCTCTTGATTTGCACTAGTTTATGTTTTAATAGTTGGGTTTGTTTGATTACACTTTTGCTTTTGTGCACTAATAAATGATCCATTAAAATAGAAGAACGAATGGAAAAACCTCCCTTTTTTTTTGTAGAACAAGCGTCAATTGGGAGTATTATCTTTCTTTCTTGTTATATTTGCATGATTTGAATATCCTTGTATTTTTGTATTTCTTTTGGTCAAAGAATTTGCATGTATGTGTGGGGCTTGAAATATTTTCTCTTCTTTTCTTCTCCACACACACACACACACACACACACACACACACACACACACATATATATATATATATATTTGCCAATTTGAGTAATTTTTCAAACAATAAAATTCATATGTAGGCTACGATTTTGAAACTTGAAATATGTTAAGTTGTTGACTTTGCTCATTTTCAATGGTTTCTCTGCTAGTTTGCTACAAATATACAATGGATTTGTCTGATTTCATAGCTATGGAAACTAAGGAGAAAAAAGAATATATTTTTTTTCCTTAAGAAAACTTTAATGAAGTGTGAACACAAAGGAACTACAAAGTAAAATTTTGATAGCAAAGATTTGCGTATTACATTACATAGGAACTATTTAGTTAAAAAGAATAAAAAAACACTTTTTAAGTCCTAGCTTTGCTATTTTTCTATATTGTTTTCAATGAAAATCTGTGAAACTTCTACATAGGTGGTAAGACTTTGGAAACATTTCTTTTTAGATGCTAAAATTTGCTTGTCAATGTAATATCCTCCTTACGTGCCCACTCTTTGGATATCTCTTGGAACTGTTTTAAAAAAAGTATCTCCCTTTGAGAAGAGGCAAAATATAGTTTGGGTTTTTAAAACATTTCCAACCTTGCTTTCCTAATGAATTAGCTGGCCCAGTTATTTGTCATTACTAGCCTAGTTATTTTTCATTACTCTTAAAAAAGAGAGAGATTATTCACATTATTTAAGCTATTCCCCACCAATATTGTAACGTGGTTCTTCATAAGCTTGGCAATCTAGTTCTTCTCCTAATCATAATTAATTGGTCTAATATATGCATTTCAAGGTGTGCCCTAAAATTCTGAATTTCCTAATTTCTTTCCATTGCCTTCCATTTTACTAGCATTTTCATGATGTGAAGCATTCAAATGAGGGGAAAAAAGATAATTAGATTACAAGATTCAAATGGGTAAGACCATGCTTTTTGTCGGGACCGCTTCCCTAGGGCGAAGGACGAACCAACTGACACAGTGTCCCGACAACCCTGCCACAAGCCGAGCTTGCCAAGACACTGTTGAGCCTCATCTTTCAACACTACACCACACACTATCAGAGTAATTATAGGGAATGCAGAAGAAATTTAACACAAAGAACACTAATAAAACTTGATATTTATCAAAATGGGTCATTAAAACATGTGTAGCAACGAGAGTGACTAATCTATTATATACAAACATTCCTCACACCTATACATAGTTTCTCATCTTCAAACAAAAAGTACGAAGAAAACCTACCCAAGCAAAAGAGAGAGTGCAGCTCTAGGCGATGGCTACTCCCTTGCCCTAGTTTACGGCTGAAGGACCTGAAAAGTTAGAGTAGTGAGTCTAATCATCCACAGCGGCTCAATGAGTAATGCAGTCTAATTTAAAACTTAAAACAAGCATTCCACAATAAAATACGTGCCATGAATGCATGAACAATAGCATTATGTGAGTGAATGCAACAGTGAATTCAATTGAAATCTATAATGCGATCGTGCACCTTCATTTAAAAACAGTTAAAATAGAGAAAACATTCACCGAGGCTCTCACTAGCCCCCAAGACGACTAAAAATCCATTTAAGTAGGTTACAGATAGTTAGGCATACTGTGTCAACTCAATTAGGACTTATTGCCGTTGCCATCAATTGTAACGACCCAATCAGGACTTATTGTCGTTGCCATATTGTGATGACCTAATTAGGACTTATTGTTGTTGCCATCTCGTAAGCTTACAGAACCCCCTCAACGGGCACTGATGCAAACCCTCTAGGAATTAAATCTTAAGAACCCCCATTCAAGGTAGTATGCTCACCCCAAGAAAGCTAAAATCAAATTTAATGATCCACTTGAACCCTTGAATAACAAAGAAACAAGAACCCAAAGTGTTAAACGCCACAAGGTTGATTAATCCTTGATAAGTCTAGAAAAGTTCAATGAAGAACATAAGAGAAAGCCTCTCTCAAATCTGAATTGTTCAGAGTAAACACTCACTTTACTGATTTGATGCCTTCCTCAAAGAGGAGCAAGCCAATTTATACAAATCTTGGATGTAACTCCAAAGAATACAAAAAGCCACAAAAATAAATAGTTATTAACTCACCCATGAGAATTGAAGACTCTACACTAACTGACACTTAATACATATCGCAACTCCACTAGTAACTCCTATAGACAATCCATTAACTCCAAACACAACCACACTATTGTATAGTTATTACATCTTGAAAACTGAAATGTTTGACATAAAAGACCAATAACACATAGGAAATTAACTTATTTCGTTCAACCTCTAATAATGACCAATAAACTATCTTTATCGTCTAAAATTAATGAGATTATGACTTGAATTATTCTGTCCACACATGCATTTCCACTAAAAGACTTTTTATTTCTTATAATTTTGACTATCCTACACTTGGATGACACTCAAAGCTCCTTTTAATTTATCCAAGCCCATATTAAAGTTGGAAAAACCATTAACACCTTGTTTGGCCCAAATGTCTTGAACCAGCCCAAGTAGTATTTCAATAAGTTTTTTGGCACGGGCCCTTGTAATCGGTCCTCTTGGAATATGCAAAGCATCATCATCACCATTAATTAATTTATTTGTGTCATCTTTGTCAACTTCATAATCTGCATCATTCCCCCTCTCCTCAAAAGGATTCGTCCTTG
>JAJIYU010020081.1:0-10550 GCA_030144865.1 Tinospora cordifolia | reverse complement strand
CACACTTGTTGAACTTGGCATATAATTGATGCCTTCTGAGTGTCTCCAACACTATCTGCAACTGTTATAAGTGTTCAGCCTCTGACTTGGAGTAGATTAGGATGTCATCTATGAATACCACCACAAACTAGTTAAGATATTGTCTAAACACTCGGTTCATCAAGTCCATGAATGTTGCCAGGGCATTGTTTAAACCAAAGGGCATCACGGTGACCTCGAAGTGTCCATATCTTGTTCTGAAGGTCGTTTTGTGTACATCAGACTCCTTGATTCTCAACTGGTGATATCCCGACCTAAGATCAATCTTCGAGAAATGAGTGGCTCTTCTCAATTGATCAAATAGGTCATCAATCCTTGGTAAAGGATATTTATTCTTCACTGTAGCTTGGTTCAACTTTCAATAATAGACACAAAGTCTCATAAAACCATCCTTCTTCTTTATGAACAACACTGGAGCTCCTCAAGGTGATGCACTCAGCCTAATGAACCCTTTCTCTCAAAGCTCGTCAAGTTGTAACTTCAACTCGATCAGTTTTACTGGTGCTATTCTATAAGGAGGTATGCCTATAAGGTTGGTTCCAAGGTGAAGTTCAATCTTGAACTCTATCGCTCTAACAGGTGGTAGTCTGGGTAAGTCATCTGGGAACACATCCTCGTACTCACTAACCACTACTAGGTCTTGTATCCTCTTTAGTTCCATAGGTTCTTCTTTAGAGTTCCTCAAACTCATTCTTCTGCTTTAAGTAGCTCAACATCGCTATGGTTGGACTCCTCGCTAGTTTCCGCATAGCCCCATTGATTCTGTAGGTTTCCCCAAAAGGTAGGGTTATGGTCACTCATTTTTTTGGATGATCTATCTGGGCTTGGTACTGGTCTAACCAATCCTTCCCCAAGATTACATCATAACCATAAAAAGGTAAGGTATATAGATCTACTGTTATGAGTCTATCCTCGAACCTTAGGTCACAACTACATATTCTTTTTGAAGTCACAATGGTCCCTATTGGTGTGGACACATTCAATTTTACAGGTAGTGTTTTCCTCACAAGTTGTAACCTATCAGCTAGTTCTTCAGAAATAAAGGATTTAGAGGCACCCGAGTCAAACAAAAATTTCACGGCAATAGTAAACATAAAAAATGTACCTTCCACTATAGGGACTTGGTCTTCTTGAGCCTCAAAAGCAAACATTTTGGCCTGGTTTTGCCCACGGCCCTGGTTATGCCCCTGATTGGCATTCGACTGTTTTTGCCTCCCCTAAGGACGACCATTCTGACCTCTTCCCTACTGTGGCTATTACTGAGGAGCTCTATCCTGTGCATTAGGTCAATCTCTAACCAAATGACCCCTCTGGTTGCACATAAAACAAAGCCTTTGTTTCTTCTCTTGTTCCCTTGACTCGTTTTTGGTCTCCCCTTGTTTCTGTGTAAGTGGTGTTTTCCCACCATTCTTCTTTTTCTTCTTGAGCCCCTTGATCATTTTCGTTCTCGAGCATCTTATTCTTCTCCCTCAACGTTTATTCCAAGTTGAGTTCTTGTTCTAGTGTTAGGGCGTTCTCTACGAAATCTTTGTAAGTTTTTAGGCCCAGAGTCTTTACTGTCTTCCGAATCTCCATCTTGAGACCCTGTCCGAATCGATTGGCCTTTCTTTTCTCTTTCTTAATCAGATCTAGGGAGAATTTGGCCAGTTCAGTGAACTTCCTTTCATATTCAGCTACAGTCATGTCCCTCTGATTCAGTTGAACAAAGTCCTCTTGTAACTTGTTTAAGGTTGCCTCTAGAAAGAACTTTTCATAAAAGATTTCTAAGAAGTTCTCCTAGCTCATGTTATCCACTTATATATTAGGATATATCCTTATCATACGCCACCAACTTTTGGCTAGCCCCCTGAAGTGATGCATGGCTAGTGCCACTCGTCTCGACCCTGTTACCTTAAGTACATTGAGAATTTCCTCCATTTCTTGGTACCAGTGGCCTGCCGAGATGCAATCAGTAGTCCCATCAAATGAAGGAAGATGGAGCTTCTGTAGCTTTATCAGCATCTTCCTCTGTTTCTCATCCTCCAAACCCTCCTGAGCCCTCTAAAGTTCGGGATCTTGGGCCACATGTGCTGGTTGTTGAACTTGAGCAGGTTAAGGTACTTGTGACTGAGGAGCCACCTGAGGGATTATTTGTGGAAGTGTCCTCAATAGTTGATCCAACACCCTCTATGACATCTCATTCATCATGGCCTCCATCCGTGCCTCCATTCCAAAAGGAAATTCTTGTTCCCATTGCTCAGTTTCATCAAAGGTGGTCGATCGAGTAGTGTACCTTCTCGTCCCAGCCATTGTCTACAAATCGAGTAGGTCGTCAGTATTTGCTTCATCAAATGTTCATACTATCATGACTCTTGATTCATGTCTCTAGGTTCTCGATTTGTTCAGTGGGCTAAAGGTTTTTCTTCTAGGTTCTTTTCATGCATGGGTATAAGATTTGAACTTAAAGCAATTAAACATTACATCATGCATATCAGACAATCATACAATCAAGCTAGCACAGAAGCTTTCACTTAAGCTTTAGGTTCAAGTATCTCATACCACTCTACCCCTTCCACTTAGGCTTCTGCCCAGAACAGAGTCGCACCCAAACAATTTCGCAAATTGCTCAATAACTAAGGTTCCTGAGCCCCCTATACTCCACTGTCCCATACTAGCGAGCATAGAGAAACCCATTCTGCCAGAGTTACCGATCATTCACCACACATGGTCCATCATTTTCTGAGTCTAGGCTTCCTCCATAACCTTGAATTCTTATGCATCCCATACTACATAGAAATCAAAAGATACAGAATCTTCTCGGTCTCGTGTCTTGATCAAACAATTTTTTGTTTTCAAACAAGTTTTAGTCTCTAGCCTATGACCTCCTATGACCTAGAGATTTATGCTTTTGATCCACTATGCCACCCATGGCTACACCCATGTCTCTACCTAAGGTCAATCCCTAAGACCCATGGTTTCAAACTGGTTGACCCACAACCTCCATCTAGTCAAGACACCACCTTTGGCATCTTTTCGACTTTTAAACAGTTTATTGCCCTTATTTTTCACCTCATAATTTTCTTTTATAGAAAGTAAAGGTGTTCTTCAACTCAGACCACTCGTATAAGCTGGTGGGACAACCTCTAGATAGGGCAACGATACCGATGTTTTCTTAGCAACCACACTTTCTACGGCAGGATAACCCACCTCTCTTTCAATGTTTAGCTTTACTCGAGACAAGGCTTACCCACTATCAGCTCAACTTGTAGACTTTGTATCCAAACAAAAATTTTCAAAAATATATACTTCCTTTTTTGAAAACACTTTCTAAAACATTTTTCAATTAAGGTAGGGCATTCAAGATTCAATTCAATTTGAAGTGAAACCCTGATTTGAGTTTCTAATTCTAGTCAAACAGCCACTGACTGACTTTCTAATTCTATCCCAATGCACCTAAAGTCTAAGCTCTGATACCACCTTTGTAACACCCTAAGCCCCTAGAAACAAATTTAAGCTCAACGACAAGGCGAGTTGGGTCCTATGTTAAATTTACAAGTACACAACTTGCATCTTAATTACTTTATTTAAACACTTATTGAAAATGTTTATGGATACATCACAATGTATTAAATTTCAATTCAATAAGGCTATATAATTACATAAAAGAATATTTCTAACTCTTTATTTATTCAAATAGAATAAATAAAGTTATATTCTTAAATCAAAACATCAGTACATAACTCTCAAAACTTAAATACATCAGTACATAAAGGAATATTTCAAAATTTGGGCAACATACCATTACAATAGAACTTTCAAAACTTAGAAACAATCTAATATCAATGGCCTTCATGATTCAAGTTAATTTCCTGAAAAATAAAAAGAAGGGGTAAGCACATAGCCCAGTGGATCATTCATTAAACAACCAAGTTACTATTTCAAATCAATAGCACCTCCAAATTCAAACACTTTCATGCATTAAGTGATTCAAACAACTTTTTGGTTGTAGCTAACGTTAAGACTGAAAGGGATTCTTGTCCCTTGATGTTCTTAATTTAGATACCCCTCTTTAACGTGGAAAGACATTTCTTTGTCACTTTTCATTGGATGCCACATACCAAGTATTCCTTAATTGCGCCCCGCAACCACACACTCCAAGCATGTGTTAAGAATACCCATAGCACCCATACGGGTTACTATGACAATACGTGGTTCTTATCTTCAATTTCTTATATTTAAGAATCACATAATCATAAAAGAAATTCAAAATGTAAGTATTAGAGTTTTAAACAACCAAGAAAGCATGAAAACATTACATCATATGCTTGAAACATTGAATTAAATCCTAAACATGAATTCTAAGCATGGCATGCTCTCACGAGTGATTAAAACATAAAAACATGCTAACTAAAATTAAAATATGATTAAACATGCTAAACTAAAATAAGACATGCTGAAAATTAGAATTTAAACAAGCATGAACAAGCTAGAAATTTAAAATAGCAAAGTAAAAGTTTAAGAAATCCCCTCCACCTCAATCCAAGTTGTTGTTGAATCCGGTAGAGGTTCGCCTCAACCACTTTCAAAAATTTAAACCACTAACAAGACTATTTCATTAACTCTCTAAAATACTGAAACAAAAACTTCTCATATAAGAAAGAAAAGAGGGTGAGAAGAGGTGCCAAGAAGAGGACAAAAACAAACAAAGAGGGAAGTGTCAACTCTTTACTTTGGAATGAGATGAAAGTGAGCAAGGGGGGTTTATATAGATGTTCATGAGAGCATATGGGACGTCTTAGGGCAGCCTTGGGCAGCTTGGGAAGCTCACAAAAATTTGGGCAAGTTTTTATATATAAAGGGGATGGTTTGTATAAAGAGGGCAAGTGTGGGTACACACTTGGTGCTCATGGTTGGCAAGTGGGACCACTATGGCTTTCTAATTCAAAATATATGAGTATAATCTTGTTTCCTAACTATGTATGAACACAAAAGAGGTTTAAATAATTTTCTAATTCAAATAGGACATCCCCTATGTGCTCATGGCAACTTTACTTTTTGGTTTCCTTGCTTGCTTATCGCACACACACACACAAGGAATACTTTCCCATTTACTTATTTCTTAGACATCAAGTATGGGTACACAATATCAAATTTGAGGGGACACCATATCAAATTTAAAGATGTTCATCTTGGTTTCAAGAAACTATCTAAATAGGGTTACTCATATGTGTGCACTCACACATGTACGTGGTTGGGCCGATTTTGGCTTAAGTGGATGTGAGTGTACACAATCAAGTGGAGGTGGCCATGACTTCATGGGTTCATAAAAATCAAATAAAAATTAATATCTCCTTATTTACATAGAATTATGATTTATATCCTATAGTTTTGGAATCACATGAACCTAATGCACATTTTAAGGTATGGTTTGACCCTAGGTGATTTTCCTTCAAAACCTTTCCTTATTTAAGACCCACTAAGGTCACTAGGCAAATGAAAATTCAAATCTTGGCCAATTGTTCTGATCTTTGGATATTTCATTTATTTTGTTAGTCCATGTCATTCCATTTTGTTTCGGGTCATTTCAATCCCCAGAAGTACCTTCAATGACAATTCTTTCAAATTGGGACCCCTTGAAGGTCGTTTCGCAAATAAAAACCCTAACCTTGACCAATTGTTCTAATTTTTGGATATGTTGTCCCCTTAGCTGGTTTGTGTCATCTTACTTCATTTCAAGTTATTTTGGGTCCCTAAGGGGCAATAAATGAAAATTTTGGAACCTACCAAATTTAGCCCTGAAATGAGCTCGGTTTTCTTTTGCACCCAAATTTCACTGAATAAATGATAAATTTTATTCAATTGGGTACAAAAAATTAAGGGTATCACACATGATCATGGTGTTCCACCCATGTGACTTGCACATGCTTTGGGTTGTAATGACTTAATGGGTTTAGAAACCATTTGACTTACACGTTTCAAAAACCATGTGACTCACATGGTGTTCCACCCATGTGACTTACACGTTTCCTTTATTTTACTTCATCATGTGCACACGATTTTGAATGTGGGTTGATTTCATTTCCAATTCCTAGTGTGAACACAAGAAATAAGCTTTATTTGATTTCCTATTTATGCGTGAACACAAAAAGGATTTAGAATACTTACTATTCTTTAATTGTAAGTTAATCTAGGTGTGATATTGTGAGCAAGGCAACTTTTCAATATGTTTTGGTAATTGATTCATTTTCTTATGCACACAAAATCAACAAAGATTTGGCAATCTTCGATTTTGAATTAAAAACTTCTAATCTTGTTCTAAGGTGTTTAGAAACATTTTTCAGTAACTTCTATCCTTAAATTATAAACTTCTTATTTGTATTATTTAGGATGTTTTTGGTGTGCAGAGTATCATGTATATAATCACATTATGGTGCACATGGACTCATTCATTCATGGTTTCTTAATACTAATTGGGACATCTCATAGGGGTAGCATACCTGATCATTTTCATGGCACATGGGATCATTCTACATAAACTCAAAAAAAGGAAATCTCCCATGGAGCTTAGGATAGAGTGAGGGTACACATGATCGTGGTGTTCCACCCATGTAACTTGCACATGCTTAGGGCTACCATGACTTCATGGGTTCACAAAAATCAAATAAAAATTAATATCTCCTTATTTGCAAGGAATTATGATTTATAACCTATAATTTTGGAATAACATGAGCCTAATGCAAATTTTAAGGTATGATTTGACCCAAGATGATTTTTTCTCAAAAACTTTTCTTATTTAAGACACACTGAGGTCACTAAGCAAATGAAAATCTAAATTTTGGCCAATTATCTTGATTTTTGGATATGTCATTCATATTGTTAATTAATGTCATTTTGTTTCGTTTTGGGTCATTTCATTCCCCAAAGTACCCTAAATGTCAATTCTTTCTAATTTGGACCTCCTGAAGGACGTTTGGCAAATGAAAACCTTAATCTTGACCAATTGTTTTAATTTTTGGATATGTTGTTTAATTAGTTGGTTCATGTCACCTTACTTCATTTCTAGTTATTTTGGGTCCCTAAGGGTTACCAAATGAGACTTTTCGAAACCTGCAAAATTTAGCCCTAAAATGAGACCGGTTTCATTTTTCCCACAACTTTACTAAATTGATCTTGAATGTCTTTTAATTAAATACAAAATTTTTAGGGTATTACAACCTACCCTCCATAGAAAAATTTTGACCTCAAAATTTGTACACAACTAAGGATTTCTAGTGAATAGGTGTAGATACTTTGCTTTCGAGTTCTCATGTAGCTTCTTCCACCCTGTGATGTTTTCACATTACCTTCACTAAGGAATATCCTTCGTTTGTAGACTCTGTCCTTTATGGTCGAGGATTTTGACTATTATTTTCTCATAAGTAAAATCATCTTGAATATTCACTTCGTCCTAGTGGATGATGTGAGAGGGGTCACATTCGTATTTTCTCATAGATTGACACGTACTCAGAAGTTTCTAGTAAATGGTCTGGTTTTACCTAATCTGCAAGCCCAAGGGCATTAAGTAAGTGTAATAGTCTCTATGATAGCCTCTGCTATTCTCTAAAACTATACAGTAAAGAACTATCTGAGCAAGTCTGGGTTTCATCTACTATAAACCTTACGTGTTTCATAGATTTTGTTTCATATCACATAGAGTTCTCCCATCTTAAGTTGGTCTATGTGTTTAATTGTCAAAAATGAGCCACTTTAGTGAGGCAATCCACAATTACCCATACGATGTTTTCTTCCTAAGTCTTAGGGTGTTTTTTAGTATCCAACCTATGGTTAGTATGCTTACCCATTCACTTTCCTCCATCAGGCTTGTGAGCCATTCGTCTTGCCTTTTGTTTATCCTTGATCTAATGCAATAAGTCTGATGGCAAGACTTGCTATAAAGATAGGTTTGTCTTTCATTTAGGATCATACCTATCCTAAAGTTCTCAGTTTATTGAATGTTTTCTTTGTTGTACCCCACCTCTAACTCAGTGGACTATACCACATGGCAGGTCTTGGGGTTGTTACCTTAGGTGACTAACATTTTCTTGAATATTTAAAGTGAGGTAACAAGAGTTCTTAAGGAAATTGTTTTCATTATCACAGATACGAAACCTTATTCAAACCAAAATTCATAATGCTAACACTTAGAAACCTTTAAGTAAAAGAACTGCATGCCACTAATCATAACTTTTTGTATGACATCTCTTTGAACTCTTCCCAATTCATCTTTTCAATGTTAGTGTTTGTTTCGTCAAACGTTCACATTATCATGACTCTAGATTCAATTTTTAGGTTCTCGATTTATTCAGTGGCCTAATGGGTTTACTTTTAGGTTCTTTTCATGCATGGGTACATGATTTGGTCTCAAAGCAAATAAATAGTAAAGCATGCATATCATACATTCATACAATCAAGCGAACACAACAAGGTTCTAAGCTTCGACTTAAGCTATCAGGTTCAAGTGTCCCGTACCACTCTACGCCTTCCACTTAGGCTTTCACCCAGAACAAAGCTTCACCCAAACAATTTTGTAAATTGCTCGATAACTAAGGTTCCCGAGCCCACTATATTCCATCGTCCCATACCAATGAGAATAGAGAAACCCATTCTGCCAGAGTTACCAATTATTCACCACACATGATCCATCATTCTCTAAGTCCAAGCTTCCTCCATAGCCTTGAATTCCTATGCATCCCATACTACATAAAAATCAAAATATATAGAAGCTTCCTGGTCTTGTGTCGTGATCAAACAATTTTCTATTTTCACGCAAGTTTCAGTCTCTAGCCTATGTCTTAAAGATTTACGCTTTTGATTTACTGTGCCACCCATAGATAGACCGTGCTTGTACATAAGGTCTTTCCCCTAGACCTACGGTTTCATCTGGTTGACTCACAACCTTTGTCTAGCTGAGATACCACCTTTGGCATCATTTCCGGTTTCTATTAGATTCCTTGCCCTAATTTTTTACTTTCTAATTTTTTAAAAGTAAAGGAGTTCTTCAACTCAGACTACTCATATAAGCTAGTGGGACACCCTATCAATGGGGCGGCGAAATCGAAGTCTACCTAGCAACCACGCTTTCTAGGGCGAGATAACGCACCTCCCTTTCAATGTTTAGCTTTACTTCAGACAAGGCTTACCCACTATCAGCTTAACTTGTAGTCTTTGTATCCAAAAAAAACATTTTAAAAATATATATTTCCTTTTTGAACACACTTTCTAAAGCATTTTTCAATTTCAAAAATAGAAGGTGGGGCATTCAAAAATTCCATTCAATTCAAAGTAAAACCTTAGTTTGAGTTTCTAATTCTAGTTAAATATCCATTAAATGACTTTTTCTAATTCTAGCCCAAGACACCTAAACCCTAGGCTCTGATACCACCTTTGGTATCAAAGGAAACTTTCTAATTTGGCCCAACAACAAATGCCTAGGCTCTGATACCACCTTAGTAACACCCCAACGCCCAAGAGACAGGTTTATGCTCAATGACTCAGTAGGTTAGGCCCTATGTTACATTTACAAGTACACAACTTGTATCTCAATTCCTTTATTTTAACACTTATTGAAATACTCATAAATACACTTCCATTGAGTTTAATATTCAACAAGATAATACAAGTGAATAAAGGAAAACTTCAAACACTTTATTTATTTAAAATAAAGAAATACATTATTGAATCCATATAATCAAAAGAAAGAGTACATAATTCTAAAATTTAAAAGTAAAATTAAGCAGAAGTCTTTATTCAAAATTTGGGACATATGCCCTTACAATATGAAATCATTAAAAATAGACTTTCAAAGATTTATAGTCTTCTTGTAATTCAATTTCCTGAAAAATAGAAGAAATGGGTGAGCACATAACCCAGTGGATCATTCATTAAACAACTAAGTTACTAATTCAAACCAAAAGGATATCCAATTTCAATCACTTACAAGCATTAAGTGTTTCAAACAATATCTTGTTAGAGTTGTATATTTGACCAAAAGGGGTTTTAAACCCTTGATGTTCTTCATTAAAATACTCATATTCTAGGATGGAATGACAATTTATCTTGTCACATTCCATTGAAAACAAGGATCACATGTCCACATTTCAAGTATTTTGAAACACATCTGCCCTTAGTGATGTTACTCATATATACTAAGTATATTCAAAGAATACCCATAACATTACTTAGACTACTATGATAGTACGTGTTTCTTATCTTCATTTTCTCATATTTAAATTCGAATAAATATGAAATGAGATTACAATAATTAAGATTGAAATTTAAATAATCAAGAGAACATGGAAAACACAGATAACATGCTAGAAAACTTAAAAATAAGCCTAAGCATGTTATGCTATCGTATATGAATTAAAAATATAAAAACGTGCGAGCCAAAATTAAAATATGATCAAACATGCTTCCAACTAAAATTTAAACATGCTGAAATTTATAAAATAACATGATAAAAGAAACTAAAAACATGCATACACTAAAGGCTT